>PVIU01034438.1:0-11338 GCA_004026605.1 Ondatra zibethicus | reverse complement strand
GCTTGTGAGCTATAAGCTTAGTGTCCTTTGTTTTATGGCTAGGGTCCACTAATGAGTGAATACATACCATAATCGTCTTTTTGGGTTTGGGTTACCTCACTCAGGATAGCGTTTTCTATTTCCATCCATTTGCATGCAAAATTCAAGATGTCATTGTTTTTTACTGCTGCGTAGTACTCTAATGTGTATATATTCCACAAGATTTTTAAAAAGTATTTTGTAACTATATTTATTTATTCTATTTGTGCATTGTGTGGTCATGTGTGTGCCACAGTGCATGTGTGTAGATCAGAGAAACAACTTTAGGGACTTGGCTGACCCTGCTTGCTCAGGTACTCTGCCTTACAGCTTAGTATCTTTTCCAGTGCCACAGTGTGAACTTGATCTATACTTAGTATCTCATGAAAACATATTTGATGGCATTCCAACATTCATAGATGTTGAGAATAGGTGTGGTTCAGAAGGTGGAATAGTGATCAGCCCAACACTTACTCAGTGCTTACTTGATTTTAGGCACATCACATATAGGAGACAATTTTGGCTTAAAGAAAAAAATAATCTTTGAGACTTCTTACTCCAAGTAACATAATGAACAATTCTTCTAATGTAAAGGTTGATTTATGTTATTAATATCCAGTGTGTGTATGTATGTGGTTTAGCCCAGGAATCCATATGCCAGTTTTCCCAGGGAGTTCTAAAGAACAATATTCTGGATAGGTAATTAACAAATTACTGGAAGTGATCTACTATCAATAAAAGCCAGAAAGACAAGACACAGGTATTCCTTGTATTGGGATGAAGTCTTCTCAGTAGCATCAGGAGAATCTGCTCCTTTTATCACTTTGTACTGTTTTATCTCTGTGATACCCTCCTCAATTTCTGTCAAAACCAAAACAAATGTGGGGTGTGGTAACTTGCTTGTAGTTCTGGTACTTCAGAGGCTAAGGCAGGAGGGTCACTATGAGTCCAAAGCTGTGCTGGGCCACATAATCAGTTCTAGGCAAGCCTAGGCTGCAGAGTGAGACCCTACATCAAAAACAACAAAGACAACCAAACCACACCCTGTTAACCAATAAACCAAACAAACACTTTAACACACACACACACACACACACACACACACACATGCATACACACACATGTTCATACACACACTAATACCCCAAACAAAAAACCCAATCCCAAACCTGAAGCAAACAGGAAAAAAAAAAACCAATAGTGTTTCCTTATTCCTCTATTTGCAGTAGTTAGATTTCATTTTTTTGCACAATTCTTTATTTTTCTTTGCACTATTAGAGCTTAGACACTGGGGTGTTATTTTATTTTATTTTTAATCTGTGGCATTTAGTATCATCCAATACTCTATGACTGATGAATCGAATTGTAGATAAATTGAGGTTAATGGAGAGTTAACCTAGTAAAATGCTATTCATATAAGGAGGCTGCTATATTTATGATGTACATTAAAATCTAATGTTTGCATGTTTAAAGGAATCCTGAGTGAGCCTTTATATATGTAAAAACAGGCTGGCAGTGTTTTCTGAACAATAGTACTTGTTGTTCTCCCCAAACTCCCATTTAGTTTTGACACACTAAATGCCATTAATATAAATGCTAAAGTGGTCCTGTTGCTGGAAAATTCTACTTGGAGGCTCTAGTTGGAAGTCACTGTAAGTAATTCTTAAGAGGCGTTTTCTGTTTTTCTAACCCTTCCCTCTGCTGTTGTGTGTATTAAACTTGCATGAATAACATCTGCTTTATTAGAAATCAGTGAAAATTCATTGAGTTTTAATTGCTTATGCATATGAGTTTTATTTTCTTTCTCTTCAACTCCCACTGTGTGGGAGTGTATATGTGTGTGTGCTATGTTTACACATGTGCTTGTAGAGGTCAGAAGAGTCCATCTCAGGTGTTGTTTTTCAGGTGACACCTACCCTGACTTTATTCATACACACACACATATAAAATTTTTTGAATTTCATTCATGAAAACTATGTATTATGATTATATTCAGTTTCACTTTCCCTCAATCCTCTCTCATATTGCTCTCCCAATTTTCTGTCCTTTTTCTTTTAAAATAACTCAGTAAAGCCAGTTAGTGCTGCCCAAATTCACTGGTCATCTACCAGACAGACTAGACTCTTAAATAACCTGACTCCTCATCCCCTAGCAGCCATCAACTGTCAATGCTCCTAATGAACCCCTTCCATATTGATGCTAGAAAGTTGGCTGTCTTGATGTCCTGCAGTTCTTATGCTAGCATCTACAGGGATCTTCCTTTTATGACAGGGGGGTCTTTCATTGGTCTGCATCCCACTAAGGAGCTAGGCTGTCTGTCTGGCTAGCAACTCCCAGAGATCTGCTTGGTTCTGCCTCTCTACTGCAGGATTTACAAGCACACACCATCATCTCTGACTTTATTTTTTTAAGGATAAAAACATGGATTCTGAGATCAAAGTCAGATCCTCACACATAAGGCAGACAATGTACCTTCTGAGATATATCTGTAGCCTGCCTTGTTCCCTTTCTTTTTTATTTTTTTATTTATTTTACATACCAACCACCATTCCCTCTCTCTCCCCTGATCCTGCTTCCCCCACCTTCTGCCATCACACCTCCATCCACTCCTCAGAGAGGGTAAGTCCTCTCATGAGGAGTCAACAAAGTCTGGCATATCAGGTTGAGGCAGGACCAAGACCTCCCCCCCCGTATCAACGCTGAGCAAGGTATCCCTCCATATGGAATGGACTCCAGAAAGCCAGTTCATATACCTGGGATAAGTCCTGATCCCACTGCCAGAGGTCCCACAAACTGCCCAAGCCACACAACTGTCACCCACATTCAGAGGGCCTAGCTCGGTCCCATGCAGGCTCCCCAGCTGTCAGTCCAGAGTCTGTGAGCTCCCACTAGTTTGGGTCAGCTGTCTCTGTGGGTTTCCCCATCATGATATTTGTTCCCTTTCTTAAGATAGAATTTCATGATATAGTGAAGTCTGGCCTCAAACTATAACTCTTCTTGTTCTTGTTCTTGTTCTTGTTCTTGTTCTTGTTCTTGTTCTTCTTCTTCTTGTTCTTGTTGTTGTTGTTGTTGTTGTTGTTGTTGTTGTTGTTCTTCTTCTTCTTCTTCTTCTTCTTCTTCTTCTTCTTCTTCTTCTTCTTCTTCTTCTTCTTCTTCTTCTTCTTCTTCTTCTTCTTCTTCTTCTTCTTCTTCTTCTTCTTCTTCTTCTTCTTCTATCTTGAGCACCAATACAGCAGCATAGCATCTTTCTACTGTCACTGAAGCATGATACAGGCTGTTTGTCCTCTCACATCTAGTGTCAGAGCAGTAGTAGTATTGGATGATCAAACATGGATTGTGGCTCCATCTTTGTTAAGAAAAAAAAATACACTATGGAATCCATTGGGAAATTTGCGTGTCGGTGTTACAACTTTATAAGTTAAGATATAAATGAAGAATACAGCAGTCTATCCATGACCTCCTCTGAATTCCACTCTTGTATAATGTGGGCCAAGTTGTAATATTAAGCTGGTTCTCATGAAGCAAGTTCAGTCCATATTAGGATAGTAAAAGGCTTTAGGATTTATCTTCTTTTTCTAGTCCATTAGATAACTGAGTGCCTAGGGCATCTGGAGTGAACCAGATTCCTTTAGAAACTGGACATTAGGTTTCTCCTTGATTTTGTTCTTGCTTAAGAGGACTATCTCTTAGATAACACAGGGCTTTCAATAACATACATAATGGTATCATTTTCTCTCTTTATGATAGCTTCACTTCTCAAGTATTTAAAAGGACATTGATTCTAACAGGGCTGTGTCAATAGCAACGTGATATTGAACGTTCTGGCTATTCATGCATTTTGGTAGAGACTATTATATCTTCAGCCTGATATTAAGTGACTTGAAATCTGAATGGTGCTTTGCTCTTTCTAATGCCACTTCTTTTTTATGAACATGAGTAGTCTAAGTGATTATCTCATAATCATTATAAACTATCACGGTTAAAACTGTCTATGTCATAGTGTTCGAAAATTTTTCTTGCTTGGAAGAATATATTTCTAGGACCTATTAGAAATATTGCCTTTTTGCAGAATAGACTACTATCATGTGTAAAGAGAACATTTGAAGAAAAAACATATCCAATTTAGATTCAGTTAAAATAGAATACTATATTGATATTCTGGGATGTGGGCTGTTAAGTAACAGAAGAGACAGTGTCCCAGAGAATGAGAGAAAGAACACAGTTTTGAGAAAGAGGATTGTCCTTTGCCTTTGCCAAATCCAAACAAATGTTCCTCTGTCCAGGTCATCATTATAGTGAACAAAATCTACAGGCAGGTTCTCCACACTTCCATACTGAGAAACTGGAACTGTTTGTTTATGCTTTCCTGAGCTTCTTCCTATCAAGAGCCTGCTGATTCCTTCCTACAACCCTCTTTCTATTCCTTACTTTCTCCCCCCTCTTTATCCATTTTCTTCCTCTCATCTTTTATCCTTCTTTCCATACACTCACCCCCTCATTGTGATCAAGCCCAGGGTCTCAAGCATGTTCAACAAGCACTCTAGCTTTGAGCCTTATCTGATTGACTTCCTCCTGGTTTCTGGTTAGCTTGTAATCTGATGTCTTTTCAGAAATACCAACCTTCTAAAGAGGACTGTGAAGCACATCTGCCCCTCTGTTTCCATAGGGGATGGGTTCTAGGCTTCTGAATGGATAGCTTGCTGCCAGAACTCTGAAGTTCTCTTTATAAAATGGTGTGGCATATGCATAAAAACTATGCACTCCCTTTTGTGTGCTTTAAAGCATACCCAGATGGCTTATAATGTGCACTGCAATATAAATGTTATACAAATAGTTGGTACCCTTGGTTATTTTACTTTATTGTTCAAGGAATCATGATAACCAAGACTCAGATAGCGTTTGTTTGCTGTGTGGTCCCCAGTATCTACTGCTGCTGCAACTATATAGCAAGAGTACCAATACTTATCTGTCTAAGCATTGGTCAATAGAGGGAAGGTGAGTTCCAACAATCTCTGCATTTGGTTTTACACACATGTTAGGGAATATGTTATCTTTTGCTTCTGTACGCAGAGAAGAAATGCTCCAGTTGCAAACAGGAAAATATTTTTTTATCCTACATACCAGTGTTGAGTATAAGCATCATAATATTGAACTAAGTTAGAAGTTGAAGGATGTTTCCCCCTCCCTCCTATCCTCCAGTTCCCTCATCCCACATCCCTTCTACCCTGCTCCCCATCCACTCTCCTTGATGTCCATTCAGAAAGGGTAAGGCCCCCCATGGGAGTCAACAAAGCATGGCATATCCAGTTGGGCAGGACCAAGTCCCCTGCCCCTTGCATCAAGGCTGTGTAAGACTTCCCACCATAGGGAATGAGTTCCAAAAAGCCAGCTCATGTGTCAGGGACATGTCCTGGTCCCACAGCCAGGGGACCCAAAAAATACCAAGCTAGAAAACTGTCACCTACATGCAGAGGGCCTAGGTTGGTCCCATGTCAACTCCAAAGCTGTCGTTCCAGAGTCTGTGAGCTCCAACAAGCTTAGGTTATTTGTCTCTGTGGGTTTCTCTGTCATGGTCTTGACCCCTTTGCTCATATAATCCCTCTTCCCTCCTTTCAGTTGGCCTCCAAGATCTTGGCCCAGTACTTGGTTGTGGATCTCTCCACCTGATTCCATCAGTTACTGGATGAAGGCTCAGTGACAATTATGATAGTCACCAATTTGATTACAGGGGAAGGCTAGTTCAGGCACATTCTCCAATAGTGCTAGGAGTCTTACCTGGGATCATCCTTGTGGTTTCCTGGAACCACATTTCTTCCTAACCCTATAGTTAATGGCCTCCTCTATCAAGATATCTCACCCTCTCCATCCCCCCAACTAGATCATCCTGATCCTTCATGTTCTCCTACCATCCCCTCCTCTTTACCCCTACCTCCAGTTAATCCAGGCATTTTCTCTTTCCAGGGAGATCCATGCATCACTCTTAGGGTCCTCCTTATTATCTAACTTCTCTGGGGCTGAGGATTGTAGCCTGGTTATCCTTTGCTTTACATCTAATATCCACTAATGAGTGAGTGATGTGGGATTCCCCTCTGTATGCTGTGAATACCATTGTGGAATAAAGAAACTGCCTTGGCCTGTTGATAGGGCAGATTTAGGTAGGTGGGGAAAACTAAACTGAATGCTGAGAGAAAGGAGGCAGAGTGGAGGAGAAGCCATGGAGCTTCCGCTGGAAACAGATGTGCTGAAACTTTGCTGGTAGGCCATGACCTCGTGGTGATGCACAGATTAATGGAGATGGGTTAAATTAATATGTAAGAGTTAGCCAGTAAGAAGCCCGAGCTAATGGGCCAAGCAGTGATTTAATTAATAAAGTTTCTATGTGATTATTTTGGGGCTGAGCAGCCCGGAACCTATAAGTGGCCTCCTCCAACAAGTGAGTACATACTGTGTTTGTCTTTCTGTGTCTGGATTACCTCCCTCAGGATGATTTTTTCTAGTTCCACCAATTGCCTGCAAATTTCATGATGTCATTGTTTTTTCACACTGAGTAATACTCCAATGTGTAAGTGTACCACATTTTCTTTATCCATTCTCCAGTTGAGGGGCATCTAAGTTGTTTCCAGGTTCTGGCTATTATGAATAATGCTGCTATAAACAAAGTTGAGCAAGTGTCCTTGTGCATCCTTTTAGTATATGTTCAAGTGGGATCTCTGAGTCTTGAGGTAGATTGATTCCCAGTTTCCTGAGAAACCACCATACTGGTTTCCAAAGTGGCTGTACAAGTTTGTACTCCCACCAGCAATGGAGGAATGTTCTCCTTACTCCACATCCTCTCCAACATAGGTTGTTGTTGGTGTTTTTGGTCTTAGTCATTCTGACAGATGTAAGATGGTATCTCAGAGTCATTTTGATTTACATTTCCCTGATATCCAAGGATGTTGAACAGTTTTTTAAGTGTATTTCAGCCATTCTTCTGTTGAGAATTCTCTGTTTAAATCAATCTGTACCCCATTTTTAATGGAGTTATTTGCTATTTTGATGTCTAGTTCTTTGAGTTCTTTGTATATTTTGGATATCTATCCTCTGCCAGATGTGGGGTTGGTGAAGATCTTTTCCCATTCTGTAGGCTGCCATTTTGTCTTATTGACAGTGTCCTTTGCCTTACAGAAGCTTTTCAATTTCAGGAGGTCCCATTTATTGTTAATCTCAGTGTCTAAGTTGCTGGTGTTATATTCAGGAAGTAGTCCCCTGTACCAGTGCATTCAAGGCTACTTCCCAGTTTGTCTTCTATCAGCCTCAGTATAACTGAATTTATGTTGAGTTCTTTGGTTCACTTGGACTTGAGTTTTGTTCAGGGCAATAGATGTGGATCTATTTGTATTCTTCTACATGCCACCATCCAGTTATGCTAAAACCATTTGTTGAAGATGCTTTCTTTCTTCCATTGTATATTTTTGGCCTCTTTGTCAAAAATCAGCTATTCATAGGTGTATGGATTTATGTCAGGGTCTTCGATTCCATTCCATTGATCCATGTGTTGGTTTCTATGCCATTATCAAATTGTTTATATTACTATAGCTCTACGGTAGAGCTTGAAGTCAGGGCTGGTGATACCTTTGGAAGTTCCTTTATTTTATAGGATTATTTTACCTATCCTGTTTTTTGTTTGTTTTTACATATAAAGTTGCGTATTGTTCTTTTGAGGTCTGTGAAGAATTGTGTTGGGATTTTGATGTGAATTGCACTGAATATGTAGATTGCTTTTGGTAAGATTGTCATTTTTACTATGTTAATCCTATTGATCCATGATTGTGGGAGATTTTTTCATTTTCTGTTCTCTTCCTCAATTTCTTCTTCAAAGACTTAAACTTCTTGTCATATAGGTCTTTCAATTGTTTGCTTAGAGTTACCCCAAGATATTTTATATTATTTGTGACTATTGTAGGGTGTGTTGTTCCTCTGGTTTCCTTCTAAGTCCATTCATCATTTGTTTATAGAAGGGCTACTGATTTCTTTGAGTTCATTTTGAATCCAGCCATATTACTGTTTATCAACTATAGGAGCTCCCTGGTAGAATTTTGGGGTCACTTATTTATACTATCTTATCATCTGCAATTAGTAAAAGTTTGCCATCTTCCTTTCCAATTTGAATCCCTTTGATTTCCTTTTGTTGCCTTATTGTTCTAGCTAGAGCCACAAGTACTAGAGTGAATAGATATGGATAGAGTGGACAGCCTTATCTTGTCCCTGATTTTAATGAAATTGCTTTGAGTTTCTCTCCATTTTGTTTGAGGTGAGCTGTCAGGTTGCTGTATACTGCCTTTATTATCTTACATTTGTTCCTTGTATCCCTAATCTCTCTAAGACATTTATCATGAAATGGTGTTGGATGGTGTCAAAGGCTTTTTCAGCATCTAATGCGATGATCATGTGTTTTTTCTCTCAGTTTGTTTATATGGTGGATTACATTGACAGATTTTCATATGTTGAACCATCCTTGCATCTATGGGATGAAGCATACATGATCATGGTGGATGATTTTCTTTCTTTCTTTCTTTCTTTCTTTCTTTCTTTCTTTCTTTCTTTCTTTCTTTCTTTCTAATGTGTTATTGGATTCAGGTTTCCAGCATTTTATTGAATATTTTTGCATCAATGTTCATGAGGGAGATTGGCCTGTAATTATCTTTCTTTGATGCAACTTTGTGTGGTTTGGGTATCAGGGTAACTGTGACCTCATAAAAAGAATTTGGCAATATTCCTTTCTTCTGTTTCTATTGTGTGGAACAATTTGAGGAGTATTGGTATTAGATCTTCTCTGAAATTCTGATAGAATTCTGTGCTGAAACCATCTGACCCCGAGTTTTTTTTGGTTGGGATATTTTTAATGTCCATTTCTATTTCCTTAGGGGCTATAAGTCTACTTAAATTGTTTATCTGTTCTTGATTTAATTTTGGTATGTGGTATCTATTCAGAAAATTGTCCATTTCCTTTAGAGTTTCCAGCTTTGTGGAGTACAGGTTTTGAAGTATAAGCTCCCAATTCTCTGTGTCTGTTGTTATGCCCCCTTTCACTTCTGATCTTGTTAATTTGCTTATTCCCTCTCTGGCTTTTGCTTAGTTTGGATAAGGGTTTGCCTAGCTCGTTGATTTTCTCAAAGAACCAACTCTTTGTTTCATTGATTCTTTGTATTGTTCTCTTTGTTTCAATTTTATTGATTTTAGCCCTGAGTTTGATTATTTCCTTGGTCTACTCATCCTGGGTCAGTTTGCTTCTTTTTGTTATGAGTTGCTGAGAAGAAGGTGTATTCTTTTGTGTCTGTGTGAAATGTTTGGTAGATGTCTACTAAGTCCATTTGAATCATAATATCTGTCATTTCCCCTTTTTCTTTGTTAATTTCCCGACCTGTCCATTGGTGAGAGTGGGGTTTTGAATTCTCCCACTACTAATTTTTTTCTTTTATCTTTTTTTTTCTTTTTTTGAGACAGGGTTTTGCTGCAGTTTTGGAGCCTGTCCTGGAACTAATTCTTATAGACCAGACTGGCCTCTGCCTCCCAAGTGCTGGAATTAAAGGCATGTGCCACCACCGCCCGACTAGTAATGTTTCTTTTACAAATGTGGGTGCTCTTGTATTTGGGGTATAGATGTTCAGAATTGAGACTTCATCTTAATGGATTTTTCCTTTGATGGAATGTCCTTCTCTATCTCTTTAGATTAATTTTAGTTTGAAGCCTATTTTGTTAGATATTAGGTTAGTTAATTCCTGTTATTTTTTGGTTTTGGTGGTGGTGGTAATGTGTGTGTTTCTCTTCTTTGGGTTTTGTTGTTGTGAGGTTATCCATTGCCTGTCTTTTCGTGGATGTAATTGAGTTCCTTGGGTTGAAGTGTTTCTTTTAGTCCTTTTTGTAGGGCTGGATTTTTGTATAGGTATTGTTTAAATCTGCTTTTGTCATGAAATATCTTGTTTTCTCCAGCTATGTTTATTGAAAGTTTTGCTGGGTATAGTAGTCAGGGCTGACTTCCATGGACCTTAATGCCTGTAAAACATCTCTCCAGGACCTTCTGACTTTTAGAGTCTCCATTGAGAAGTTGGGTGTAATTCTGATAGGTCTGTCTTCATAGATTACTTGGCCTTTTTCCTTTGCAGCTCTTAAAATTCCTTCTTTATTCTCCATTTTTAGTGTTTTGATTATTATGTGGCAAGGGAACTTTTCCTATAAAGTCTATTTAGTGTTCTGTAAGCTTCTAGTATCTTTATAGGCATGCTATTCTTTAGGTTGGGTTAGTTTTCTTCTATTATTTTTGAATATGTTTTCTGTGCCTCTGAGATAGGATTCTTCTTCTTCTATCACTATTATTATTAGGTTTGATCTATTAACGGTGTCCCAGATTTCCTGGATGTTGTGAGTTAGGAATTTCTTGGATTTAATATTTTCTTTGACTGAAGAATGTATCTCCTCTACTGTATCTTCAACACCCAAGGTTCTCTTTTCCATGTCTTGTATTCTGTTAGTGATGCTTGCATCTTTTGTTCCTGTTAGCTTCCCCAGATTTTCCACTTCCAGAATTCCCTTGGTTTGTGTTTCTTAATTGTTCCTATTTCAGTATTCAAGTTGAACTGTTTCTTTCACCTGCTTGGTTGTTTTATCTTAGCTTTCTTTACAGGATTTATTGGCGTCTTCCAATTGTTGTTTGTCTTTTCCTCTACTTCTTTTTTTTTTTATACCAAAGGACAGATTTTATTTTAAAATTGAGCATTTTGTTGCAGAAACCTTATTTTTTTGTTTCTTTCCAGGACTGAAGATTGAACCCAGAGCCACATACACAATAGGCAAGTGAATTGTATGTATCCTAAGACCCCTCCCTTCTGTGCTATTTTTTAATTTTTGGGAGATAGAATCTCAATTAATTTCCCCAAACTGGACATAAATTCACCACCCAAGTGGAGTTGTACTTGCAATCTTCCTGCTTCAGCCTCCCAAGTCAGTGGGAGGACAGCTGAGTCACCAGACCTGGCTACAAAAGTATTTTTAATACCTTTTATACATGCCAACTTCCAAAGAAAGAATATATCCAAAGACAAAACAGAAGCTAGTAACTATGAACACTAACCAAAGATCCCGAGTGGTGCTATGCAGACCTATATTTTAGGATTATCACACTGAGCTGAACTCAGTTTGGGTTTTGGGTCCATTCTTCGAATGAATCCATGGAGATCCATGCTGTCTGTCTTACTAAGTAACTTTGTCCCACACTTGCTGCACTAACACCCTCGGTTCTCATCCTCCAAAAGCAGAGCATCCCGCTTGCCCTGTGTGCAAC
>PVIU01034437.1:0-11335 GCA_004026605.1 Ondatra zibethicus | reverse complement strand
GAGGGATGGGGGTGGGCCTTGGACTTCCAACAGGGCAGGGCACCATGCCCTCTTTCAAGGAAGAAGGGGGAGGGAGGAGGGGTGGGGGGTAGTGGGAGGGGACCGGGAGAAGGGGAAGAAAGGAAAAAAAATTTTTTTTTTATCTTTAATTATGTTCTTGAATGGAAAAAATAAAAGAAAACAATGTATGGAAAAAAAAAAAAAGAAACAGTCGGGAAACGGTTAAGAATGGTGCGGGCACATCAAAGGGTTTCACCGAGTGTTGTGAGCCCACTGGCCCATCAGCTTGTTCTGCTTAGGGCTCCTCTCCAAAGGCCTGTGTGGGAGTCAGTTTACACCATCGGCCAGGTGTAAAGTGTCAGGGCACACACTGCTGGCCCTAGTCTCCCAAAGGTCCACAGTCAAAATTAGACCTCCCACATACACCGGCAATCTTTTTTTCTCTCCTCGATGACCTTTCTCCACAATGGAGACTTCATCACATACACACAGCTCCCGGATAAGCCATGCTGCCACTGTGCTGATGTCAAGGGGCCATGGAGGAAGTGGAAGACTTTGAAAGTCCCCTTTCAAGGTCATGGATTCAGATGTCCCCAGTTCCCAGACATTCCCTCCACTGCGCAGGGAGGCCACATGGCCATTTCTTTCTCAGGGTGACTATCTCTCTGAGTTGCTCTGAGGATTAGATCACATACTCCCTTCTCCATACCTTCCCCAAATGTGTTGGTACACTTGCTGACTGTGCCATTGCAAAGGAGATGTTTCCAGGGCCTGGAAGACCCCAGCATCCTCTGGTTATTTATTGATTTAATTAGTTTAGCCTTCATTGCCTCTAAGAACTATCTGAGGACCCAGCAATTCATTTCATGTCCCAGTCTCTAGAGGCCTGTAATGGTTGTCTCTTAGGAAGATTTCATGCGAAGGTCTGACTCCACCTGCTAGCAAAGCCATCGTGGCCTCTGAGTCACACAGTTTTGGCACCATGACTGTGTTTAAATAAATGTCCTCTGGGTTTTCTATACCCATAAACCAGGGAGGCATGGCCAGAGAGGAATTTCAAGATCATAAAGATGAGAATTTAGGTCAGAGTAGAAAGAGGTTCACCTTGGTGCTGGGTCATCAGCCTGAGCTCAGTTGGTGGTAATGAGACATGCCCCTTAGCACGCTGCAGCGACAGGCAAATTCGCTTTCGCAGGCGTTTTCATGGATGCAGTATAAAATCTTGCATTTCCCAGCTCTCTTACCTCTCTACCAGTGTGCTTCCTCTGGTAGAGAAGTAGGCTCTGGAGCTGAGCCACCGCAGCATATCCCCAGGTGCCACAGTACGTAGCTGCACCACCTAGCAACACACTGCAGATGCTCAATGTCTTCCAAAATCCAGGAGTTCCCACTGCGATACTAGTAAGATGTGGGGCCTTCCAAAGGTGACCAGGACACCAGGGCTCCTCCCTTATAAACCCTTATAAAAAGGGTTTGTCTAGGGAAGCCACCCTGCCATCTGTCATGTGAGGATGTAACAATCTTCCTCCTAAAGCAGAGTCCACTTGAGGATCATCCTGGAAGCCAAGAACTGAAGCCCTCACCGCACAATAAACATGCTGATGCCTTGATCTTGAGCATCCCCACCTCCACCTCCAGGGTTTCTGAGTAAAGACTAAAGCAGGTGTGTTTCTCCAAGCCCAACAGTGGTGACGGACTGCACTCCTGGGGGCTCAGGAGCCTTACAATACACCAATAATCCATTCCTGATAAATAAAACTGACCGGAAGTTCCCTTGAACTCAATAATCCACACAGTTCATAGGTCAGTGCAAAGGTCGCCAGTGAAGGAGAAAATTGAGTACCCAGGCACCATCTTAGAGAAAAGTAAACCAGCAGCTACAGCGAGTAGTCACCATGACCTCCTGCCTCCAGTCCAGGTGACACCCAGTTATATGTGTGTGTCACAATCAAACCTTACACGGCAATTCATGGCAGACAAGGAGGTGTGGAGGCTGCAGCTGCAGAGGACAGGGAATGTCAGAGACAAGGCTGAAGGTGGGGTACTTTCAAAGCCCCAAGTAGGGAAAGAATCTCAGCCACAGAACTGGGAGAAAAGAGGTGGTCTTGCTTACATCATCCACAGCTTCAAATATTTCATCTATCCCAAGTATTTCCAAAGATTTCCTTTCTCGACGCCTGTACCACCCCATTTGAGTTCCTGTCCTGACTTCCTTTGATAAGGAACAGCAATGTGGAAGTGTAAGCCACATGAATCCCTTTCCCCCAAACTGCTTTTTGATCATGGTGTTTCGTTGCAACAACAGAAACCCTAAGAAGACACCTTCTGGGCACTGCCTTCCCGTGCCTTAGAGGGCAAAGGGCATGTCATTCACGTCTACATTCTGTCCACAGTGCCAGAGTCTTTCCTTCGGTGCTGCCTTTTCACGCTTATTTTGATTTTGAAAGAGAAACTGGGAAAGAAGGGTGAAAGTGTATAGTTGTATGGTTTAAACCTCAGCTCCTGCTTTTCCATTTAGTCAGCCCACTCAAGAGCCAAGAATGGTAGTAAGTTTCATGACGCCGGTCCTAGCGGTGTGGTAGACAACAAGCCTCCAAAGGCTAGCAGCGTGGGGAGAATGAGATGGTGACCCAGTTGAGCCAGTGGTAGACTGGGACTCAGGAAGAGACAGGCACACTGGTCTAAAATCTCTTTTACCCTCCAAAGCCAGCCTCAAAAGCTGTTAGATCTGCCATAAGATTTAATTAAGTACAGCACTTGCCCTTCACTAAGCCCCAGTGAAGGGTGGGGAAATTGGGGCCCTTTGCACAGCTGTGGATCCCAGAGATGATGTGGTTCAAACAGCAAGGGAGACACTGCAGACCTGAAGAGCTCAGGTGGAAGATGCCAGAAGACTGCCATTCCACACTCACTGGCACAGCTGTCTGACCACCTCATGCCAAGTGTACTAGGAGGCAGAGTCTGGCCTGGCTGGGAGCCAGATAAAACATCACTCCCAGAGTTCCTTCAGGAAGAAGCCAGGATCTCTGCTCCCTCAGAGGAATAGGGAGTTGAAGTCAAATGCAAGAGTTCATCTTGACATGTGCACTTACAGATTTGAGAGACAACTAATTACTTAGCAGTAAGCAGCCATCTTTGACCTCACTGAGCAGCAGGTGCTCTGTTGGCCTGTTCAGGAAGCCCAGGACTCTGGGAGATGCATAGAAATTCACTGGTTTGGGACAATGCATCACCAACTCTTCCCCGTCTCAGTCTGAGACCTCCGTTGAGTCATTGGATCCAACAGAAAAGAAAGAGGCCGTTGCCTGTAGCTCAGCTCTTTTGTGCACTGCAGCCCTGCCTCAGTGGGTTCCAGGTTTTCTGTAGAAAATAAAAAAAGACAGGTGTTGGCGGAGGCTGCTTGTTCATTACTGGCTGCCCAGACTCAAAATAACTACACAGAAAGTATATTATTTGCAATACCGGTTGGCCAGTAGTTTAAACATCTTTCTAGCTCTTATATCTTAAATTAACCTAGCTCCATTATTTTATATTTTACCATGAGGCTCGTGGTCTACCAGCAAGGTTCAGGCTGGCCGCTTGCGCTTTTCTCCTCTGGTGGCTCCATGGTATCTCCCTGACTCTGCCTACTTTCTCCCAGCATTCAGTTTAGCTTTTACGCCTAACTCTATGACCGATAAAAGTAACACATATACAGAAGGACTTCCCACACCTCTTCCCCTTTTCTGTTCAAATAAAAAGAAAGGTTTTAACTTTAACATAGTAAAATTACATATATCAAAACAGGTACCAAGCAAGAATTAGTTACAATATTTATATCTACTTTATCGTTTATAATAACTAGGGAAAACTATAATTATAACTATCTATTCTTCAACTCCATCAAAGACCCTGGAAGGATATAATATTACCTAAGTTAACAAGAAATGCATTGTAAACAACTTCCAAGACTTTAGAAATGACAGAGACATCTTGCTGCCTGGACAGTCACCCAAAGTTCTTTTGTAACATTGGGTCACCCATCTTGAGTCTACAGGCCCATAGTATCGGGCAGACTTTTCCATGAAGCAGGAAATTTCAAAGACAGTTTTGTCTATATTGGCAGTTTGTCAATCACTTTCTTCTGTGTCCTGCAAACTGTCTGGCAGACTCTTTCATGAAGCAGGAGCCCCAAAGTATCATCTCACCTTTAGGCAAGTTCAGCAGTCATTTTTCTGTGGGTCCTGCATGTCCAGTTCATACAGCATAAAATCAAGCAGTCAATCCCAGCAATTGGGAGACAGAAGCAGGCAGATGTTCAAGGTCAGCCTGGTCTACAAAGTAAGTTGCAGGATGGTTCCATAGCTACTGAGAAACCCTGTCTCAAAAAAACAAAGAAAGAAAAAAAGAGAAAAAGAAAGAGAGAGAGAGAGAGAAAGAAAGGAAGAAAGAGAGAGAAAGAAAAGGAAAAAAAGGAAAAGGGGAATATAGATATAATAACATAGAAAGGTAAATCATTGAATCTACTCTGAAAAGTAAAAGGGAGGATATAGATATGATAAGATAAAAATGTAGATTATTGAATCTACTTTTAAAAAACAACTATTAGTTTTAAATGTTTTACATTGGTTTTATTTTGTATATTATATACACATTTTGTATATTGGTACAAATTTGAGATTAATTTTGTTAAAATATATTATATATACATTTCTAATCTTGTTCAGAGTATTGTACCTATACAGCTCATTTAACAACATAATGCAAATTTCTAGTCCTTGAAAATTATTATTATCAACCGTTTAGGATAATTAAAGAAATAAAGGTTAGTAGTTAATTACCTAGTATAATTGAACTTGTAGTCACATTAGGTATGTTTTCAAGGTCAAACAAAGATAATAATTTGGATAGATAGGTCATTTTCAAACACTTCAGAGATCTACAGAATATGGTATTTAAGATGTTTTAATAACCTAGGTTCTTCTTTTTTATGACAATGAGACATGTCTGCTCCTGGCAGCACCAATCTACTTCAGAGAAGATAACGGGCTTCGAAGAAACTCCATATGGAGTTTACTTTCTTTGTGGCAAAAGTAAGTCACTGGGCAAGAAAATGCCCCTGCTTTGACTGCTGACATCATGCTGTCTTAATTAGACAAGCAGGACACAAAATATCCTGCATCACAGAAAAGTTTGTCAAACATGCTAGGCCTGTAGGCTGAAGATGGATGCCCCAACATTTCAGAGAAACTTTGGGTGACTGTCCAGGCATCCAGCTGTTTCTGTCATTACTCATATTTTTTGGAAGTCACTTGCTTTCATTTCCTGCTTACTCAGTTAGTATTATTTCCTTTTTGGGTCTCTGAGGGAGTTGAAGACTAGATAGCTATAGTTATAGTTTATCAGACACTGAAAGCAAGTTATGATAGAAAGTAAATTAGGTATAAGACTTTGGGCTCACCAACTTAGGATAGATATGAAATATTTTCTCTGAATTTGTCAAATGCAAATGGACTACACTGTTGATGTATTTATTGCCTGTATATATTGTATATAGTCATTCTACCTATTAAATATAATTTTCTTATATTAGTTATAGCCTTCTTTTTACTTTTTTTTAGACAAAAAGGGGAAATGTAGTGGCATTTCAATTGTCTTTTAATAAATAAAGACTGTCTGAAGATCTGAGAGTAAAACAGTCCCACTGGTCAGCCTTACAAACCAGATTATGGTAACACACACCTTTAGTCCCAGTAGCCACTCTAGTTGCCATAGAAATCAGGTAGTGTATACTTTTAATGATGGTGGTTCACATCTTTAATCCCAACCCTAGAGAAGATTATTAAATGGGAGGAAACAGTTCTTAACACACAGTCTCCTCCTGAGATTCCAGGAGGTAGGATCGCCATTTCAGACTGAGGTGGAGGTAAGAGCCAGTAGCTGGCTGTTTTGTTTTCTGGATCTTTAGGTTGAACCCCAATTTCTGACCCTGAGTTTTCATTTAATTGTGATCCAGACAGACACTTTTATTAAATCCCTCTGTGGTCCTCATAGATTTCCCTAGCCTTCTCGGGACAAGTGTCTGTCCCTCCAGCTGTGCACATTTATCTGAGAGGCCAGAGAGAAGGGGTCTCCATGTGAGGGAAGGGTCCCTGGCAAGAAGCTTGTGGCAAGGTGGTGGCACATGCTTCTTCAGGGGGGCTCAACTCGATCACCTGGAGTCAAGCAAAATGAGCTCAGACCTGAATCAAATATTCATGAAACAGTGACTCAGAAAAGGGGTTAAAAGGGCAAAACAACAACAAAAATGGTGTAGACCAAAGGCTGGGTTAAAAATGACCATTAATGCCTGGCGGTGGTGCACGCCTTTACTCCCAGCTTTCAGGAGCCAGCGGCAGGTGGATCTCTGTGAGTTCAAAGCCAGCCTGGTCTACAGAGTGAGTTCCAGGACATCCACAAGTACACAAAGAGAAACCCTGTCTCAAACACAAACAGACAACCAACCATTGACTAGTTTGTGTAAGAAGGGTGTAAAGGTAGAAGATTCCAAATATAAAAGTGAAAAATTGTCTCCCTCCTGGCCCTGCACCCTAATCAAGCAGATCCCATCTCCTGAGGGAAAGTGTGTTTGAAAATGCTCATATAGCTTTCAGTAGATAATCTATGTGATCGATAAGCATATTATACATATAATCCTTCCACCCATTAAATGCTAATGTATATATATGACTTACTTTTTCTCCATTTAGCAGCATATTCAACAACTACTTAATTGCTTGCAATTAAATGTACTTATATTATTATCATTTATCTGCTTTAAAAATCCACTCTTTGACTTCCAGTTCTGAAATATTTGAAAATTGCTGTGTCTTAGTCACTGTCCTATTGCTGTGAGAGATGCCACGACCACCCCAACTCCTGTAAAAGAAAGCATTTAACGGGAGCTGGCTTACAGTTTCAGAGGTTTAGTCCATTATTGTCACGGTGGGGAGCGTGGTGGTATGTATGGTGCTGGAGAAGTTGAGAGTTCCAAATCTGGATTTATGGGCAGCAGGAAGAGAAAGAGCCAGTGTGTCTGTTTGAACTTTTGAAATGTCAAAGCCCATTCCCGGTGACACACTTCCTCCAATATGACCTCACCTCTTCCAACAGGGTCACACCTCCTAATCCTTTCAAATAGTGCCGCTCCCTAGTAACCAGGCTTTCAAATCTATGAGCCTTTGGGGATTATTCGCATTCAAACCCCCATATGCTGCTTGCTTTTCCCCTACGTTTCCAGGATCTTGTCTTTATGAAATGATAGTATTTCTACACTGAGAAGTCACACCACACTTACCAATGACAGTTTTCACAGATTGTCTTCACCCTTTGGTTACAGCTGAATGGTTCAATGTTCACCACCATTTCTCTAGCCGAAATTTCTCTATATGGACCAAAAACTGACCTTGTACCTTCTTTGCAAAGTGATCGGCAATGCTTCCCCTGGAGGTATTTGAAAAGACTCATTACCTGCTTTTTGGTTTGTTTTATTTTTACTAGGTGTATGCATGTTTGTCCATGTGTATGCATATTTGACCACTTGTATTTGTGTTTGACCACATGTATTTGTGTTTGTCCATGTGTATGTGTATTTGACCACATGTATTCGTTTGTCCATGTGTATGCATGTTTGCCCATGTGTATGGAATTTGTCCATGTGTATGTGTATTTGCCTATGTGTAAGTTCACATGAGGGCCATGCTAGTGAAAGCCAGAGGAAGGTACTGGATCTCTTGGAGCTGGAGTTACGGTCAGTTGTGAGATTGATACAACTGTGGGTTCTGGGAACTGAACTTGGACCCTCTACAATAATACATGCTCTTAACCACTGAACCATCTCAGCCCCTCAGCTGCTTTACAGTTCACTTGTTTGCTGGGTATGATGTTCTTAGATCCCCTAATCTTTTCGTGGTTCCAAAATGTTATTGCCATGAGGTTTAATGTGGACTTCATTTTCTCTTCACATAGATGCCCTTGGGAGTCTCTTCTCTGCAGACTAGGTGCTGTGCTGTGACCCGAGGACGTTCACTTTTGGGTATGGTGAACCCTTTCATCCTGTGAGTCTGTTCCTGAGTAATCTGAGCATTTTTTTTTCTACTTGTGGGCTCTTTTCTATAGGAATAGTGTTTGGAGATCCCACTGGGCTGACATCCCTGGCTAGTATTTATTGCCAAATTCTTCTTCATTTCCATTCATTCCATTGCTTTCCACCCTTTCCTTTCTGCCTTGCCTTCATTTTCTGCAGCAGTCATTCCCTTCTGAGTTCACTCCGTTGGGAGCTTGTGTCTTTTCTGTGGTCTCTCACAGCACCCTGCCAAATGCCACTGAGGCATCAGAGGCAAGGACTCCTGAGACGTGGTTGCCAGAATCTACTTCTGGCTAAGTTACTGACTTTGGATTTTTTCATCTTTAGATTGAGTAAAGGGACAGAACGTACTCATCTACCAGGCTGTTGCAAGGATGGGTGAGTGAAGACAGAAAATCGCTCTGAGCCACATTGGGCAATGTGAAGGTCTGTTTGTGAATTGACAAAAGGAGCGAGCACTGATAATAGCTGCTTTTCCTCCAGCTTTTAATTCTCCGCTTTGAGCTTTTAGATTGAGGTGCCACATTGTTTGAATTCATTTATTTTTTTAAATAGGATCAAGGCTTTTATCTGCTTGACCACATTTTTCTGATGCCTGCGTTTTTCTTTTTAACCATTTCTTTTTCTTAGCATTTCTTTCATTTGTTTCTTGTAACATATTTGAATAGACCCTGGGCTGATTCCTTTCTGTGATTACCACTTCTTGCTTGATTGTTCCATTTAAATGAGACTAGCTTCCCTGGACCAGCCTTTTACAAGCGATAACCCTGGGCCAGACAAGCAAAAAAAAAAAAGGGGGGGTGATCTTAGCAAGATGTTATTTCAGAACTCAGGAGTTGTAGATTAGGTACCGTATAGCGTCTCTCTTCCTCATCCTCTTCAACATGTCAGTCACCCCATTCAAAGTCTGTAATCCTCATTTGTTCTTAGATATCTGTCAACTGCTGATATCAAATGGTAGACGACCACCTCTGCCATTCCTTCCTCTCTTCCTCTTTCCTTTTCTACCCCCGCCCCAATGTCTTGCTATATCTCCCAGAATAGTCTTGAACTCTTCTGCTTTAGCCTCCCAAGTGCTAGGATTACCACACCCAGCTAAGTCGGTTTATTTTTGCATGGGTCATGGGTGGAGGTGTAACTGGGGGGCAAACCCAAGGCCGTAGGCCCATGAGGCAAGCACTCCAGCTGCTGCTTCTAGGTTCCCTTCTTTGCTTTTGGTGACAGTCTGGCTGTTGTGGAATATTATTTTAACTGGGCAAAGATGTGTTACATGCTATGCTGGGGAATATTACTGTAACGGCGTAAAAGGGGTCTTCCACTTGTTTTTTGTGCTGCATTTGTTTAATTATGTAAAGATGTGTTGCATCTGTTTCACTTTGCCTGCCTAATACGCCGGATTGGTCTACTACAAAGCTGAATGGCCAATAGTGAGGCAGAGAAAGGATAGGTGGAACTGGTGGGCAGAGAGAATAAATAGGAGGAGAAATCTAGGCTTGAGAGAAGAACGAGAGGCAAGACTGAGGGAGAAAGAAGGATGTGCCTGAGGTAAGCCAGCCAGCCAGACATGAGAAGCAGTGGAAGTAGGATATATAAGACGAAAGAAAAAAAGTAAATTGTCTCAAGGCAAAAGGTAGATAAAGAGAAACAGGCTAATCTAAGTTGAAAGAGCTAGCCAGAAATGAACCTAAGCTGTGTTGAGAGACACCCATCACTGGTAAAAGCCACCTTTCCGGCAGAGCAAAGCCCCTGGTACCCTGGTTCTACCTACTCATTCTGAGACTCCTCTCCTGCTCAAGTTGAAGTAAAGCATTTTTACTGCCTCCTTAATGGCTCCTTAATATAGTCTTCACACATGTAAAACAATCCCAGCTTTAATGGAAGAATACAGACGGGTCAGGCACTATGAGTGTTGAAAACGTTCGCTCCCTGACTGACTAGTAGATCCTGAGCTGGCTACCCTTGGTGTTGCCGGAACCAGAAGCACCAGTGGGCTGGCTAACAATCAGATTAGATGTATAAATGTCTCCTTAATGAAAGCAAACAAAAAAGGCAGGTGATTAGGGAGATAGCTCAATTGATAAAGGACTTCCTGGGCATGCATGAGGATCTGGCTTGGATCCCTGGGACCCATGCAAAAGAAAAAAATATCAAGCCTGGTGGTGTTTGCTTCTAATTCCAGCACTGGGGAAGACACAGATGGATTCCCAGGGCTGACTCACTGGTTAGTCTTTGAGCTCTAGACCACTGAGAGGCCGTGTCCCCAGAGACAAGGTTGGCATGTACAATACCCAAGGAATGACACATACCCGCGGGTAGCCCCACACTCACAAGAACATACTGAAAGAAAAGGCAGTGTCATTTGACCCTGCCTGGGTTGTCTTTACTGTACCCAAACAAGCCAGTCAAACGAGTCACCCACAGAGTGTACAAAATCATTTGCACCCAGCTTGAGGATCTGCCTTGCAAATGCAGAAATCTTTCTCCCCAAAAGTTCTAGATGTGAGAAGGGCTTCAGGGGAAGCAAGCCTCTGGCTCAAAGCCACTTCTTTATAAACTGCAAATAGAAGCACTTGAGAATGCCTCAAAGACAGAAACCCATCTCCTCCACTTCGGTCTCCCCTAAGCTACCAAGGCAGGAGAAAATCCACCGTGGCTCTGAAGGGCAAGTAGACTTTGAGTGTGAATTCTCTGCTAGGCAGTTTCAAGAAATGGTCGTCACAAATCATCACTGGTTCTGAGTCCCCCAGATCTCCTGGAGTGACAGTAATCATAATTGATTTGGGGAATTTCACCCACAAATTAAATTAACCGGTCCCCAATACGGATGCTCAGTGACTTTGTTTGGCCGCACTGTGAGGAAGTAGGAGGGTTTGAGGCACGACACAAAAAAGACAAAACAAAGAAGCATTTATTTGATCATCAGCCATGATAAAACAACTTAAGGCAGGAGCTGCAGATGCCCTTCAGCTGTGAGCCAGACAGGGCGGGGCCGCTCTGGGCTTTGGCAGTGCTATTTCTAGAGAGGCTCCTGCCTAGCAAGTTTGCAGACTTTCTGCGGCTCCTGGATTCTTCCAGGTGCCGCGTGCTCAGGCCAGCGGATGGGTTTTCTGAAGCCACGCTGCCCAAGGTGCTTCAAGAGAACTTTTGCTGAATGCTTTGGGTTCCACTCCTATTTTCCTTCAGGAGAAAGCCCGCCTGAGTCCATCCTGCAGCTCCTCTCTCCTGAGTACA
>PVIU01034436.1:0-11344 GCA_004026605.1 Ondatra zibethicus | reverse complement strand
CCTGATGTTCAGCTTTAACCTGTGGTGGTCTTAGAGGATGCAGGGACTTGTTTCACTTTTCTTCTATCTGTTCAGACTTGCTTTCTGATCGAGGATGTGGTCAATTTTGGAGAAAGGTCCATGAGGTCCTGAGATGAAGATATATTCTTGTGTTTTGGTAAAATGGTCTGTAAATATCTGTTAAGTCCATTTTGGTTTAGGATGTGTATTTCCTCAAGTATTTCTGTTAGTTTTTGTCTGGATAGCATCTCTGTTTGGTGAGGATGGGGTATTGAAATTTCCTACTATCAATGTGTGAGGATCAATATGTGATTTAAGCTGTAGTAGTGCTTCTTTTACAAACCTGGGTGCTGTTGTATTTGGTTTGCAGTACATGATAAGGGCTGCAATGTACTCTACGTGGAGTGTCCTTCACTATGTCTTGTGATCGGTTTTGGTTTGAGGTTCATTTTGTTAGCTATTCAAGTGACTACATGCGTCCATTTGCAGGGAATAACTTTTTCCAACCATTTACCTGGAGATAATGTCTTTACTTGACACTGAGCTGTGTTTCTTGAAAGCAGAGGTAATATGGATGTTGTTTTTGCATCTATTGTGTTAGTCTGTGTCTTTTTATTGGGGAATTGAGACCATTGATATTGAGAGATATCCATGACTAACGAAGGTTGATTTCTGTGATTTTGTTAATGTTGGTGGTGCAATATGTGTGTGTATGTGTGTGTCCCTTTTTTTGATTTTTCTGTAGTGAGATTACTTACTTCCTGTGTCTTCTTGGGCTAGCCAGTAGTTAGCCTCCTTGTACTGGAGGTTTTCTTAGAGCTTCCTCTGTAGGGCTGGATTTGTAGGTAGATATTGTTTAAATTTCACTTTATACTGAAATATCTCATTGTCTTTATCGATGGTGATTGAAATTTCCTCTGGGTAAAGTATTCTGCTCTGGAAACTGTGGTTTCATAGAGTGTGCAGCAACCTGTCAAGGCTCTTCCAGCTTGTAGAGTCTCTAGTGAGATGTCAGGGAAAATCTAACAGGTTTGCCCTTACATGTTACTTGGTCACTTTCCCTTGCAGCTTTCAGCGTTCTCTCTTTCTTCTGCATATTTATTGCTTTGATTATTATATGGTTCCTGAATTATCCATTTCTGAAATTCCCCAAGTTTTGGTTTTCTTTATCTATTCTTTCTCTAATTTCAGGTCTTGAACAGTTTTATTCATTTCCTTACACTGTTGTTTGTGTTTTCCCGGATTTCGTTTATTTGTTTTGTTTTATTTTGTTTTTTCATTCTTCCCTCCTTTAATTTTCACATCCTTAGTCAACTGAGTATTTTACCATACACTCCCTGTGAACGTAAACCCTTTGTAAGTGAAATTAGAAAATGAAATAAGTCATGCACAGAAACAAGATTCACAAGTCATCCCATGAATTATACATTTTTTGCAAAGAAATGCTCCTATTTTCTTTTTTTAAATTTTTCCATTCAAAAATTTACACTTCCTCCCATTCTCCCATTCCTCTCCAGCTTCCCCACTAACCCTGTTCGCTCCCCCTCCATCATTAAGAGAGGGGAGGGTACCCTGCCCTGTGGGAAGTCCAAGTCCTCCCCCCCTCCATCCCTGCCTAGGAAGTTCTGCATCCAAATAGACTAGGTTCCCAAAAAGCCAATACATGCAGAAGAGACAGGTCCGAGTGCCATTATCGATGGCTTCTCAGTCTGCCCCCATTGGTAGCCACATTCAGAGAGTCCGGTTTGATCACATACTTGTTCAGTCCCAGTCCAGCTGGAATTGGTGAGCTCCCATTAGATCAGGCACACTGTCTCAGTGAGTAGACCAACCCCTCACGGTCCTGACTTCCTTGCTCATCTTCTCCCTCCTTCTGCTGTTCAACTGGACCTTGGGAGCTCAGTCCATTGCTCTGATGTGGATGTGGGTCTCTGTCTCTATCTCCATCCATTGGACGAAATTTCCATGGTGATATTCAAGATATTCATCAGTGTGACTATGGGACAAGGCCAGTTCAGGCACCCTCTCCTCTGCTGCCCAAGGACCTAGCTGGGGACATCCCCGTGAACATCTGGGATCTCCAATAGAGCCAAGTCTCTTGCCACCCCTAAAATGGCTCCCTTAATGTAGATATCTTCTTCACTGCTCCAATATCCGCCCTACCTCCACATCCAAACTCCCACTCCCCCAAGTTCTCCCCAATCCTTCCCTTCCCCTTATCCTTCCCTCTCTCCCCTTCCCCCACCCCCATGCTCCCAACTTTTGCCCAGTGATCTTGTTTGTTTCAATTTCCAAGAGGATCTATATATGTTTTTTTGGAGGGTTCAACTTGCTATTTGAACCCCTTTCTCCACATCCTCTCCAGCATAGGCTTTCATTGATGTTCTTGATTTTAGCCATTCTGACAGGTGTAATATGGTATCTCAAAGTTGTTTTGATTTGCATTTCCCTGATCGCTAAGGAAGTTAAACATGACCTTAAGTATCTTTTGGCCATTTGAACTTCTTCTGTTGAGAATTCTCTGTTCAGATCATTACCCCATTTTTTAATTGGGTTATTTAGAATTTTAATCTGTAGTTTCTTGAGTTCTTTGTGAACTATAGAACTTGAGTTCTATAGTTCTACGATTGTGAACTATAGGCTGAATGTCCTTTGTTTATGGCTAGAGTCCACTAATCAGTGAGTCCATACCATATTCATCTTTTTGGGTCTGGGTTATCTCATTAAGGATAGTGTTTCCTATTTCCATCCATTTGTATGCAAAATTCAAGATGTCATTGTTTTTTACCACTGAGTAGTATTCTAATGTCTATATGTTCGACACTTCCTTTATCCATTCTTCAGTTGGGGGGCATCTAGGTTATTTCCAGGTTCTGGCTACTACAAATAATGCTGCTATGAACATAGTTGCACAAATGATTTTGTAGTATGATTGGGCATCTTTTGGGTACATTCCCAAGAGTGGTATTGCTGGATCCTGAGGTAGGTTGATTCCCAATTTCCTGAGAAACCGCCACAATGATTTCCAAAGTGGTTGTACCAGATTGCATTCCCACCAGCAATGGATGAGTGTTCCCCTTTCTCCACATCCTCTCCAGCATAGGCTTTCATTGATGTTCTTGATTTTAGCCATTCTGACAGGTGTAATATGGTATCTCAAAGTTGTTTTGATTTGCATTTCCCTGATCGCTAAGGAAGTTAAACATGACCTTAAGTATCTTTTGGCCATTTGAACTTCTTCTGTTGAGAATTCTCTGTTCAGATCATTACCCCATTTTTTAATTGGGTTATTTAGAATTTTAATCTGTAGTTTCTTGAGTTCTTTGTATATTTTGGAGATCAGACCTTTGTCTGATGTAGGATGGTGAAGATCTTCTCCCATTCAGTAGGATGCCTTTTAGTTTTAATGACTGTGTCCTTTGCTTTACAGAAGCTTCTCAGTTTCAGGAGGTCCATTTATTCATTGTTGGTCTTATTGTGTGTGCTACTGGGGTTATATATAGGAAGTGGTCTCCTGTGCCCATGTATTGTAGGCTACTTCCCACTTTCTCTTTTATTAGGTTCAGTGTGGGCAGATTTATATTGAGGTCTTTAATCCATTTAGGCTTGAGTTTTGTACATGGTGATAGGTATGGAGCTATTTTCATTCTTCTACAGGTTAACACCCGGGAATTTCTTTATTTCCTTTATTAAGATCTCTATAATCATTATACCCACTGTTTTAAGATCTTTTCCTTGTGCTTCAGCTGTGTTGGGATATTCAGGGCCTGCTATCCTGGCAAAGCTGGGCTCTAGCGGAGACTTGTTGCCCTGGCTGTTACTGATTGTGTTTTTATATAGCCATGTAGGAAACTGGGAGTGGAAAGATTATAATTCTAGATGCAGTCTTGTCTTCACTGGTGGGTGTTTTGTTTCGGGGTGGCTGTTCCCTCTCTGATTTCCAGAGAGTGTGATGGGATTGCTGAGTGTTGCCTGATTTCTTGAACTGTTCAAAGGGTGTGTTGACATGCAATCCCTGCTGGTATTAGAGGATGGGATATGGGGATGAATTTGGTAAGGGAGACTTGGAGAAGGGGGTCTTTAAGATCCTTTGGGGATAAGGTCAGAGAGGATTGGGAGCACAGCAGGTGTCCAGCTACAGATCTGGGGATGAGCCTTGTGGGATCAGATCCCAGAAGCAGGAGTAGAGGTGTGTGACTGCCTTCATTGTACTTGTTGGTGTGGGAGGAATTGTCCTCGGGTTAGCAGCAGTGCCTGCTGGAGATGGGCTGTAAACCAAAGGACCAAGTGTAGGGAGTGAGGTTGGATGGGTAAGATCTGTGGGTAACACAGTAGATGTGGCAGGGGGCAGGGAAGGTAGTCATGGGTGTTGTGATGTAGAGCTGGGAATGAAACTAGGGATTAGGTGTGGGATAAAGAGGGGGAGGAAAAGGCCTGCAGGTAGTTTTGCTGATTTTCTCATATGTCACTCTTGTCGGCCAGGAACACAAAATTTGTGCCAACCACTTGAAACATTCTTCTAGCCTTCCCAGTCCAGACAGGTTTGGGTTGGGTGGGATCTCATAATGGGGAGTTTGAGAGGACATTCTTGGTGTTGGCCTGTGTTTCCCATAACCTGTGATCCATGTGTTAGGACACACTCAGACCCTGAGAATTAATTTCAGTCTTCATACTCTCTCTGCCAGTGGAAAGGCATGGAGATACAAAAACCTCCCTGCTGTAATCAGAGCTCAAATTAACCCCTCTAACCATAACTACTTCAAAATTCTAGGCTCAGTTACACAGCCCAGGACCAATTAAGAGCTGAGAGGTGATCCAGCCTATGCAGGGCAGAGGGATAGATAATGGGGTTTGGTGACCACAAGGTCATTCTGCTAATAGTGGCATAAGCTTTCAGCTTAAAGAGAGGAAAAAAACTGGATGAGGGACCGATCAAAACCAGGATGGCCAGTGATGATGTGATGTCTTGGGTCACTTGAATCAAAGCTGGTGCTGTTCTTCCCTCTCCGCCCATTCCCCTACCCCCTCGTTCATGAAGAGCAATGGGAAGTGGAAAACATGATGTGGCTGACGTGCAGCCGATTCTTCACTGTGCATTCCTCACTGAGAGCAAGGGATGCATTCCCAGAAGCCAGCAGGCTCTGCTTGTACAGAGCTGCTTCTGAGACAGAGTCCTGTCTTCAGTCCAGTGGAGAGAAAGCAGAGTCTCGCTTGCAGTCCACTCTGGAAAGGTCTCACATCGTTCCCCTTTGTCCTTCATCTATTCCTGACCACCTTTGTGCAAGATATGAAACTGGGTTTTCTTTTTCTCTCTCCACACACACAATGTCACTGCTTCTCAGCACCTGATTTTCAACCCAGATACAGCTCATTCAACATCCCACATACTGCTGCACTCTGGGGATTCCAGGCTACTGTGCACTTGCCGCTCCTGGGCTCTTGCAGACTATATTTCAACATAGGTATAATACCCATGCACACCTGCACAGGCATCATACATGCTTACATACTCACTGTGCACGCTTCCATACTGTGTACAAGTAGCAATGCCATGACAACCTGAGAGGGGAGTTCTGTGTGTCTCAGGAACCCTCTGCGTGTCACTGCATCTCTCCCTACAGCAATATGAGTTAAGGGGAAGTGGGGAGAAGAGGCAGAGAGGGTGAAAGAGGAATTGGCAGATCATCTAGGCAGTCTGAATGCCTTAGGGATGATGTGTGCAGAGGAGGATTCTGAGGCAGTGGTCCAGTCCAGTAGATGGTGGAGCCTTGCAAAGATTCCCAAGAATAGAGGCGGCATACATTTGCAAATGTTTGACGAGTGTGAGTTCATGTTGGTGCACAGAATCCCTGGGAATATCCAGGAAGAGTGGTCTGGGAGGAGACTAGAAACTGAGGACCATCACCAAGACAGAGGTACAGATGTTGAGCTGGGAGTCATCAGTAGATGGCTAAACAGCACATCAGTTAAAACCCAACATGCCTCTATTTGCATGGCGGTTTTAGGACCTGTTAATCCTTCCCTGGGTACAGCATGCCAAAGCCCTCTGTGCTCCTCCCTTTCAGAATATCAGAGAGAGAGAGATGGGTTCAAAAAGGTTACCATAACAGTGTAATTCTGTGGCCATCACTAATGAAGGATAATGTTGCCCTTGTAGATGATGATTGGCTCTCCAGAGATCCTGTTTTGGCAAGGAAGGGGCTAAGCAGAAAGGCAGAGACATACAAGTGAGGACAATGGAGCTTGTGAGTATGCAATAAGTACAATGGTATTTGTGTGTGCACTGCTGTGAAGAACCCATTATTTCTGTTCTTACCACACCTTTAGGGGGGTTGGGATTGCACAATTTTGATAGAGATACCTATGATGCAGGAAGCCTTTGGTTTGATGCCAAGCCGCACATAAAACAGATTTGGTGGCTCAGGTCTTGAATCCTGGCATTTTGGATGTGGAGTTTGAAGATCAAAATCTCAGGATTATCCTTGTTTAAAGGGAAATTTGTGACCAGTCAGAGCTACAGGAGACCTGACCTCCAAGCCCAGATAATTACACAAATTCAACATGTCTTAATTAATACGTGGATGTTCACAATGAAACACAAATTAAACACGTCTATTTTTATTATTAGATTTTTTTAAAAGACCTCAACATAAAGGCAGCCACACTGAACCTTATAGAAGAGAAAGTGGGAAGTACACCTGAACACATTGGCTTAGGAGACCACTTCCTAAATATAATCCCAGAAGCAGAGACACTGAGAAAAACAATTAATAAGTGGGACCTCCAGAAACTAAAAAGCTTCTGTAAAGGAAAGGACACGGTCAACAAGACATAATGACAGCCTACAGAATGGGAAAAGATCTTCACTAACCCCACATCAGACAGAGGTCTGATCTCCAAAATATACAAAAAATTCAAGATATTGGTCATCAAAAGAACACATAATACAATAAAAAAAATGGAGTACAGACCTGAACAGAGAACTCTCAACAGAGGAATCTAAAATGGCTGAGAGACACTTAAGGAAATGTTCAACTTGGCCTTTTTCCTTTGCAGCTCTAAATATTTTCTCTTTACTCTGTATGTTTACTGTTTTTATTATTATGTGACAAGAGGACTTTTTTTTTGATCCAGTCTTTTTGGTGTTCTGTGAGCTTCTTGTATCTTCATAGGCATATCTTTCTTTAGGTTAGGAAAGTTGTTTTCTTCTATGATTTTGTTAAAAATATTTTCTGTGCTTTTGAGATGAACTTTTTCTCCTTCTTCTATACATATTATTCTTAGATTTGGCCTTTTCATGATATCCCATACTTCCTGTATATTTTGGGTTAAGCTTTTGTTAGATTTAATGTTTTCTTTAACTGATGAGTCTATTTCCTTTATTGTATCTTCAGCATTGAGATTCTCTCTTCCATCTCTTGTATTCTGCTATTCATGCTTGCAATTGTGGTTCCTAATTGTTTTCTCACGATGTCTGTTTCTATAATTCCTTCGGCTTGTGTTTTCTTTCCAATTCGAATACCCAAGATCTCCTTATTCTGTCTTACAGCTATTGCTAGAACTTCAAGCACTATATTAAAGAGATATGGGGATAGTGGACAGCCCTGTCTTGTTCCTGATTTCAGTGGAATCGCTTTGAGTTTCTCTCCATTTAATTTGATGGTAGCTGTCGGCTTGCTATATATTGCTTTTATTATATTTAGATATGAACCTTGTATCCCTAATCTCTCCAAGACCTGTATCAAAAAAGGGGTGTTCAATATTAATCCAACCACACTTAACCTCATAGAAGAGAAAGTGGGAATTAGACTGCAATACATGGGCACAGGAGACCACTTCCTATGTAAAACCCCAGTGGCACAGACAATAAGAGCAGTAATGAATAAATGGGACCTCCTGAAACTGAGTAGCTTCTGTAAAGCAAAGGACACTGTCATTAAGACAAAAAGGCATCCTACTGAATGGGAGAAGATCTTCACTAACCCCACATCGGACAAAGGTCTGATCTCCAAAATATACAAAGAACTCAAGAAACTAGACACTAAAATTCTAAATTACCCAATTAAAAAATGGGGTAATGATCTGAATAGAGAATTCTCAACAGAAGAAGTTCGAATGGCCAAAAGATACCTAAGGTCATGCTCAACTTCCTTAGCGATCAGGGAAATGCAAATCAAAACAACTTTGAGATACCATATTACACCTGTCAGAATGGCTAAAATCAAGAACATCAATGAAAGCCTATGCTGGAGAGGATGTGGAGAAAGGGGAACACTCATCCATTGCTGGTGGGAATGCAATCTGGTACAACCACTTTGGAAATCATTGTGGCGGTTTCTCAGGAAATTGGGAATCAACCTACCTCAGGATCCAGCAATACCACTCTTGGGAATGTACCCAAAAGATGCCCAATCATACTACAAAATCATTTGTGCAACTATGTTCATAGCAGCATTATTTGTAGTAGCCAGAACCTGGAAATAACCTAGATGCCCCCCAACTGAAGAATGGATAAAGGAAGTGTCGAACATATAGACATTAGAATACTACTCAGTGGTAAAAAACAATGACATCTTGAATTTTGCATACAAATGGATGGAAATAGGAAACACTATCCTTAATGAGATAACCCAGACCCAAAAAGATGAATATGGTATGGACTCACTGATTAGTGGACTCTAGCCATAAACAAAGGACATTCAGCCTATAGTTCACAATCGTAGAACTATAGAACTCAAGTTCTATAGTTCACAAAGAACTCAAGAAACTACAGATTAAAATTCTAAATAACCCAATTAAAAAATGGGGTAATGATCTGAACAGAGAATTCTCAACAGAAGAAGTTCAAATGGCCAAAAGATACTTAAGGTCATGTTTAACTTCCTTAGCGATCAGGGAAATGCAAATCAAAACAACTTTGAGATACCATATTACACCTGTCAGAATGGCTAAAATCAAGAACATCAATGAAAGCCTATGCTGGAGAGGATGTGGAGAAAGGGGTTCAAATAGCAAGTTGAACCCTCCAAAAAAACATATATAGATCCTCTTGGAAATTGAAACAAACAAGATCACTGGGCAAAAGTTGGGAGCATGGGGGTGGGGGAAGGGGAGAGAGGGAAGGATAAGGGGAAGGGAAGGATTGGGGAGAACTTGGGGGAGTGGGAGTTTGGATGTGGAGGTAGGGCGGATATTGGAGCAGTGAAGAAGATATCTACATTAAGGGAGCCATTTTAGGGGTGGCAAGAGACTTGGCTCTATTGGAGATCCCAGATGTTCACGGGGATGTCCCCAGCTAGGTCCTTGGGCAGCAGAGGAGAGGGTGCCTGAACTGGCCTTGTCCCATAGTCACACTGATGAATATCTTGAATATCACCATGGAAATTTCGTCCAATGGATGGAGATAGAGACAGAGACCCACATCCACATCAGAGCAATGGACTGAGCTCCCAAGGTCCAGTTGAACAGCAGAAGGAGGGAGAAGATGAGCAAGGAAGTCAGGACCGTGAGGGGTTGGTCTACTCACTGAGACAGTGTGCCTGATCTAATGGGAGCTCACCAATTCCAGCTGGACTGGGACTGAACAAGTATGTGATCAAACCGGACTCTCTGAATGTGGCTACCAATGGGGGCAGACTGAGAAGCCATCGATAATGGCACTCGGACCTGTCTCTTCTGCATGTATTGGCTTTTTGGGAACCTAGTCTATTTGGATGCAGAACTTCCTAGGCAGGGATGGAGGGGGGGAGGACTTGGACTTCCCACAGGGCAGGGTACCCTCCCCTCTCTTAATGATGGAGGGGGAGCGAACAGGGTTAGTGGGGAAGCTGGAGAGGAATGGGAGAATGGGAGGAAGTGTAAATTTTTGAATGGAAAAATTTAAAAAAAGAAAATAGGAGCATTTCTTTGCAAAAAATGTATAATTCATGGGATGACTTGTGAATCTTGTTTCTGTGCATGACTTATTTCATTTTCTAATTTCACTTACAAAGGGTTTACGTTCACAGGGAGTGTATGGTAAAATACTCAGTTGACTAAGGATGTGAAAATTAAAGGAGGGAAGAATGAAAAAACAAAATAAAACAAAACAAATAAACGAAATCCGGGAAAACACAAACAACAGTGTAAGGAAATGAATAAAACTGTTCAAGACCTGAAATTAGAGAAAGAATAGATAAAGAAAACCAAAACTTGGGGAATTTCAGAAATGGATAATTCAGGAACCATATAATAATCAAAGCAATAAATATGCAGAAGAAAGAGAGAACGCTGAAAGCTGCAAGGGAAAGTGACCAAGTAACATGTAAGGGCAAACCTGTTAGATTTTCCCTGACATCTCACTAGAGACTCTACAAGCTGGAAGAGCCTTGACAGGTTGCTGCACACTCTATGAAACCACAGTTTCCAGAGCAGAATACTTTACCCAGAGGAAATTTCAATCACCATCGATAAAGACAATGAGATATTTCAGTATAAAGTGAAATTTAAACAATATCTACCTACAAATCCAGCCCTACAGAGGAAGCTCTAAGAAAACCTCCAGTACAAGGAGGCTAACTACTGGCTAGCCCAAGAAGACACAGGAAGTAAGTAATCTCACTACAGAAAAATCAAAAAAAGGGACACACACATACACACACATATTGCACCACCAACATTAACAAAATCACAGAAATCAACCTTCGTTAGTCATGGATATCTCTCAATATCAATGGTCTCAATTCCCCAATAAAAAGACACAGACTAACACAATAGATGCAAAAACAACATCCATATTACCTCTGCTTTCAAGAAACACAGCTCAGTGTCAAGTAAAGACATTATCTCCAGGTAAATGGTTGGAAAAAGTTATTCCCTGCAAATGGACGCATGTAGTCACTTGAATAGCTAACAAAATGAACCTCAAACCAAAACCGATCACAAGACATAGTGAAGGACACTCCACGTAGAGTACATTGCAGCCCTTATCATGTACTGCAAACCAAATACAACAGCACCCAGGTTTGTAAAAGAAGCACTACTACAGCTTAAATCACATATTGATCCTCACACATTGATAGTAGGAAATTTCAATACCCCATCCTCACCAAACAGAGATGCTATCCAGACAAAAACTAACAGAAATACTTGAGGAAATACACATCCTAAACCAAAATGGACTTAACAGATATTTACAGACCATTTTACCAAAACACAAGAATATATCTTCATCTCAGGACCTCATGGACCTTTCTCCAAAATTGACCACATCCTCGATCAGAAAGCAAGTCTGAACAGATAGAAGAAAAGTGAAACAAGTCCCTGCATCCTCTAAGACCACCACAGGTTAAAGCTGAACATCAGG
>PVIU01034435.1:0-11344 GCA_004026605.1 Ondatra zibethicus | reverse complement strand
TCTAGCTGATCCCTGAGAAGACAGGTCCCTCAGGAAATGCGCTGGATCTTTTCAGACACCCCTATCTCAGGAAGGTGACACTGATTCTCATTGCTGTCTGGTAAGTGTGCAGGGCCTTGTCTGTCCCTCAGTGAGGACAGAGTCAGAGGACCTCTCGTGCTATGCTGTGTGTCATTGGAGTGGTGGACAGAGGCTCTGTGAACATGGTGGTCTCTCCCCAGGTGTGAGTTCATTAAGTTAGGCTGTTCCTTTGGGTGTGACTTGATGTACACCCAGCAGTGACAAGGATATTTGGGTACTTTGTAGGTTTGTGGACAGTCTGGTATACTATGGCCTTGGCCTCCAGGTGGGGGACTTTGGCTTGAACATCTACCTGACACAGCTAATATTTGGAGCAGTGGAGGTGCCCGCCCGTTTTTCCAGCATCCCCATAATGGAGAAGCTGGGTCGGAAGTGGAGCCTGTTAGGTTCCCTGACTCTGGCTGGTACTATGTGCATCATCATCATCTTCATCCCAGCAGGTACCAGGCTGCCTTCCTCCCTTTGCTCCCACACCACTACTGCGGGTTCCCCAGGGTTTGGGCATAGAGGGTGAGACACTTGAGTGACAGGGAGGTGCGTGGGCTTAGGTGATGGTGTCTTCCCCGTGTGGCTGACCTTGGCTCTCCTCCAGGTCTCCCCACGGTGGTCACTGTGCTGGCTGTGGTGGGGAAGTCAGCCTCATCGTCTGCCTTCACCATATCCTACGTGTACACTGCTGAACTCTACCCCACCATCATCAGGTAAGAACTGCTGGGGAAACTTTGGTCCCCTGCCCTGGGCATCTAATACCACCCACTCCTCTGGCCCCCGCTACCAGCCACAGGCAGCCAGTGAGCTGCCTATGGATCTAGGCCACTGAAGTGTAGTTTCACTCACCAAGTCACCACAGGGCATTGGAGGACAGATAGACGTGGGCATGCCATGGCCGCCTCTGGACCAGAATGTGGGGGAGAAGTTAGAGCGAAGGCGTGGCCCAGGAGAGGGCACTCGGAAGTGGAAAACCCATTTGGGTCTCTAGAGGTGACAGGAGAGCTACAGAGAGGGCTTGCTGGTCCAGGAAGCAGGCAGAGTGGCTGAGACCTGGGTCCTGGCATCTCTGGAGTGGGTGTAGCCTGACCAGCGACCAGAGCCTCAGCTTGTTCTGATTTCCCCAGGCAAACAGGCATGGGGCTGGTGAGCATCTTCTCCAGGATTGGCGGCATCATCACACCGCTCGTGATGCTGCTGGAGCAGTACCACAGGGCTGTCCCCATGATCATCTTTGGCAGCTTCCCCATCGTGGCAGGCCTACTGTGCGCTCTGCTGCCTGAGACGCGGGGCCAGACCCTGAAGGACACCATCCAGGACCTGGAGAAGGGGTGCCCCCCACGGTGAGCATTGACTTGCTGGTCCTCATTAGGGCCAGGCCTCCCCATCACCTTTACCCCTTTATTGCTTACTCACTGCTTACTGGGCAACATGGTGCTCACTTCATGCCACAGATTCTTACTGTAGGTTATTGTCCTCCTACAGATGTTGATGGGAACTCATTGTAGGAGGTCATCCGAAACTGCCGCTGACTGCTGTTTCTCCTTGTAGGTCCTCAGTGAAACAGTCCCCTAACAAAGAAATGGCAGCTGAAGGAAGAAATCCTCTTCCTACGAGTACCATTGGCAGTGCTTCTTCCTTCAGTTGTGGTTGTTAAGGGTGTGTTCATTTACAACAACTGAGCACACAGTGTGTGTCTATCCCTGGGGTCTTTTTCGAGGTAGAGACAAGACCAACTTGTTGTTGGTCAGAGCAGCCTTCCTGCTTAGCTGTCCTAACTATTGTCCACTTACGTGTTTGAGTTAGAGTCCTTTGTCACTGTGTGTCTTTGTCTTTGCCTCTTGGTGTCTGTGCCATGTCTTATGAGTAGGATCACAGAGGAAGAAGTATATATGCACATGTCAGCACAAACCAGGACTCAGGGAAGTGCCAGTGGCAGTCCCTCCCTTGGTCCCACCAGTTTTTGCATTGTCACATCTGGACCCAGTTTCCAAGATGCGAACCCCTGGGGAACACAGTGAAGCTATTGCCAGCGTGTCTTAGGTTGTTGATCAACCTGTCTCTTCACACTTGGCCACTCTCGTCAGGTGGGCGTGAGCAGGGCTGGGCCGTGCACTGTGTGTGCAGCCAGCCATGGGTATGTTGTGCTGTCCTTTTTTGAAATTGTGGACAAACATGTTCTTCAGCTTCCTACCGTTACCGTCCGGAGTTTGCTGCTGTATGTCCCTTTAATAAAGAGACCCTACAACAATGGAGGCATGCAGTTTAAGGCTGAAGCTGTTTGCTTCTCTGTGTGATGTGATGTTCACCCCCCTTGGCAGTGGTTCTCATTCCTGGGAAAAGTCTTAAAGAGATCCTTTATTGACACAGCCACATTACACGGCCGTTCCTGTTGCTTTCGTTTGTGTTGTTTATTTTGTGGTATGAGCTGTATTCCCAGACCTGCCTTTGGGGTGTCTGTAGACATTATCTTTTCCATTTCTTAGGGATTGCATGTCTGGGGAGAAGAGTTTTCACTATGCAGTGGTCATGCAGTTCTTAGGCCCTTGAGAACAGTTCACAGAAGGAATAAAGGCGTCTGAAACTTTATGCCAAAGGATCCCTAGGATACCACAAGCAGAGCTTAGTAGACCATTCAGGTAGGTGCTCGTAAGACAGAGAAGCCGAGAGAAACCAGGTAGTCTCAAAGGCAAAGAAAGACTCCCCTGCGAATTGGCTGGGTGCCCGTGATGATAACATTCTCTCCAAGAATTTGGCTGCATTCTCTCCCCCGAGAACTTGAGCGAAACTGAATGCAAACACATTTTTCCTTTCAGAGATTCCAGCCAGTGCGCACTGTCCGGCTTTACTGTAGCTGTTGCTCATGTGTTCGCATCTACAGTGTGAGAAAGCAGAAAGATAAGAAACGTGACCTTTGGGAGCATGGTGTGAGCCATTTCAGGCTGCAAATAAGGAAAGTGCAGGCCACGTACCACAAGGAATTGTTAGAAGAATTAGCACCTTTAAAGAGCAACCCACTCTCTTCCCTGAGACAGTAAGACAGGTAGCCTTAAAGCTGAGCCCCCACCTGCAAAAGACTGGGATTTGTGAAAATACAAGTTTATTCAAAGGAAGAGCCTGCACTAAGACACTGAAGGAGTTTTCTGCTCAGAAACTGCTAAATAAATGTTCCTCCAAGGGTGAGCATGCAGAGGTCACTGCAGACTACACCTCTCATCCAAGGGGGCTAGGCTACATCTCAGGCTGGCTGCAGGACTTGACAGCATCCTGTACATGGTACAGGTTCTGTAAGCATAGAAGATAAAGATATGAAGAGACACAGAGGCTTTAAGCAAGGTTCCAGAAGGCTTCTGAGGCCAAGTAGGATGTGATGGGTTTGGATTCCCTCCAAGGAGGCTCTTAGGAGCCATTACAAATGTCTGAGGGTGAAAGAAGCAGCAGACACGAGAGAAGAGTAATTCAAGTGAGAAGTTCAGGGTGGAGGATGGGGTGACCTAAGGCCATTGCTGGAGCTCAATTCGGTGTTCTTGTAAGTGTCCTAGTCCTGGTCTGCTGTTGGGTAAAGGTCTGTCTTTATCAGTAGCTAATTGAAGGTCATACCAGGTTGTTGTAGATCACGTCCTCTAGGTATGACATGGCCATATCAAAGCAGCTGGGATTCCTGTGTGAGACATGACAAGGGAGGCCCTACTGGACCTGAGATTTCAGCCGCTACATGCCTCTTCCCTCCAACTAGTGTTAATCTGTCTCTGGTGTATGTGGCCTTGGGAGGTACTAGAGTATGCAGAAGGGTAAAGGTTCACATAGTGTGGACTCTATTTATACACCTATTAGTTTGTAACAGGAGGGTGTGGCCTACTTTTGGTCCCAGCCACCCAGCTATCTCACACCCGAAATAATCACACAGAAACTGTATTAATTAAATTACTGCTTGGCCTATAAGCTCTAGCCTCTTATTGGCTAACTCTCACATCTTGATTCAACCCATTTCTAATAATCTGTATGTCACCATGAGGTCGTGGCTTACTGGGAAAGATTCAGCATGTCTGACCTGGCAGCTTCATGGCAGCTCTCTCTGCCTGCCTTCTTTCTCCCAGCATTCAGTTCTGACCTCCCCGCCTATCTAAGTTCTGCCCTATCAAAAGGCCAAGGCAGTTTCTTTATTTAACCAATGAAAGCAACACAAATACAGAAGAATCTCCTACACCATTAGGTTATCGCTCATCTAGGATTGGACTTTTCAGTATGCAACTGTTGAAGGTTATCCACACCTGTAACACCTCATGCATAACCTGCTCAGTAAATAACTCACTAGTTTATCAAGGTGGATTTGGGTGGATTCTTTCTCTGTTTTAGGCATGGTGGTCTGTAGTGTGAACAGATATTTGCTTGTCCCTCCCTAGGAAAGTAATGCCATAGTATGTTCTTGTCTGTATCTTGATGGGCACAACAGAAGGGGCTGACAGGGAAAGACATGGCTAACATGTGGTAAGCCATACCTGTCCTCAGCAGGGCGCCATTGAACAGAAAATAGCCCCAAATTCGGGACATGGTAGCAGTAAGAGTGCTGCTCAGTTCTGTGGTTGTCATTGTTGAAGCTGGTACAGGATTCAGAACTCAAACATAGGGGACAGAAGTCTCCTCAATCCAGACGACAGATTTACTGTTTTATAGTGGCAATTTCACCTAGTGTGGAGGTCTGACTGAGAGTGACTCCCATAGGCTCATATATTTGAGTGCTTAGTCACGGGTGGGGTGGGGGGAATGGAATTGTTTGAGAAGGATTAAGGAGGTGTGCCCTTGTTGGAGGAAGTATGTCACTAGAGTGGACTTGAAGTTTGCCAGAGTCCATGCCAGACCCAGTATCTATCTTTATCCCCCCACCTCTGCACCTGTAGATCAAGATGTAAGCATTCAGCCCCATGACTGGCTGTCTGTTGCCATGTTTCCTGTCATGAAAATAATGGATTTATTTTCTGAAACTGTAAGCCAGCCCCCAATTCAATTTTTTTTTGTAAGAGTGGCGTGGTCATGATGTCGCCTCACAGTAACAGAACAGTGATTTAGATAGCTAGTATGCACAAGGTCCTGGGCATTATTTCTAGCAATACAAACACACACAGTAATGGGTGGTTTTGTAGGTCACTTTACACTAATCCTCCCGGGTTCTGATCTTGGATGCTCTGACTAGAGTTTAAAAGCAAAAGGGTCTAGTAATCTAACCTCCCACCCAGAGATTTAGATCACTGCCCTGCTGTTCTGTGGATCTTGAGTTCTCTCAAGATGAATACTTACATCAAAATAAACATAAAGTTCCGTAGCTTTGGGCTGGAGAGATGGCTCAGTGGTTAAGAGCACTGCCTGCTCTTCCAAAGGTCCTGAGTTCAATTCCCAGCAACCACATGGTGGCTCACAACCATCTGTAATGAGATCTGGTGCCCTCTTCAGGCCTGCAGGCATACATTCTGACAGAATACTGAGAATACTGTATACATAATAAATAAAATCTTTAAAAAAACAAGTTCCGTAGCTTTTCTACAGTAGGAAACGTGCTGAGAGAACAGGAAAATCAAGGAAGCACACACGCACAATCTTGGCAAAGACTGCAGGACTACTGCAATGAAAAGTTTAAGGCATTGAAGGAAAAGACAGTAGAAAATGGAAAGGTGCCTCATGCTCCTGGATCTGCAGGATTGACATTTTGAAAATGGATATATCACTGGACTTAGTTTATAGTTCGTTTCATTTTTCATGGAATTTTTTGAAAGTCTAACATTCATATGCAAGCACAAAAGACCCTGATTAGCTGATACTCCCTGAGCAGAAAGCAAAGCTGGAAGCATCATTGTGTAAACTGATGTAATAGAGCAGAGAGCCCAGATGTAACCCACTCAGCCACAGCCACATGGTTCTTGACTTCAGTGCCGAAAATGTAGATTAAAGGAAGTCTCTTCAATTGATGGCTCTGGGAAAGCTGGGCTTGACGAGCAGACTAACAAACCAAGCACTGCTTTCTCACTCCACTGCAGAATAACCTTTTGGTGCATTGTGAAAATGTATTCCTCTCATTGTTAATAAAAAGCTGATTGACTGATGGCTAGGCAGAACTTTTCAGGGCAGAGTCAGGAGTTACGGGAGAGACTCAGGAAGCAGGTGATAAACGTGCCATGCTGAAAGAAGGTACCGCCACATGGCAGAGGGTAGATAAGAAATATGGGTCAATTTAAAATGTAAGAGTTAGCTAGTAACAAGCATGAACTACCAGCCAAGCATTTATCCTTAATATTAAACCTCTTTGTGGTTATTTGGGAGCAGCTGCCGAGACACAAGAGAAACTCTGTAGTGGCATTTCAATAGTATTTTAATAAATAAAGACTGCCTGAAGATCTGACAGTAAAACAGTCCCACGGGTCAGCCTTATAGACCAGGTTATGGTGGCACACACCTTTAATCCCAGTAGCCACACTAGTTGCCATAGAAATTGGGTGGTGCATGCCTTTAATCCCAGCCCTAGAGAGGAATCTAAAACGAGGTGAGACAGCTCTCAGCCGCAATCTCCTGAGATTCCTGGAGGCAGATTGCCATTCTGGACTGAGGTTGAGGTAAGAGTCAGTGGCTGGCTGCTTTGCTTTTCAGATCTTTGGGTTGAACCCCAATTTCCGACCCTAAGTTTTTATTCATGCTTCAAAACTCTGCCTATGTCACTCTGTATGAAAATTAATTCAAAATGGTTCAAAGACCTTGTAAGACCTGAAGGCCTGCTTAGACTAGAGGAAAATGTAGAGAAAACACCTCAAGATACGAGTATAGGCAAGGAACTTCCAAAAAGGACTCCACCAGTACAAGGAAAGATTACAAGAGTTGACAAATGGGATTGTTTGGCCTTTAAAAGCCCTTGCATAACAAAGGAAATGATCAACCGGAAGAAAACAGCCTTGAGCTATATGCATATCAGACGGGATGATTATTTATAATATATAAAGAACTAAAATCACGTCCTTTCCCCAAAAGATCAAACATTTGATGCACAAATAAATTCAAAGACATTTCTCAAAAAATATATAAATATATGAAGAAATATCCAATATCCTTAGCCATAAGAAAGTTAAATCAAAACTATATTGGGTTTATGCTTCACCCACTTAGAATGACTATCATCAAGAAAGCAAGCCACAATGAGTGCTAGTGATCACGTGGGAAAAGGAGCCTTTCTACACATGACTGGTGGAACCAATGTGTGGGGCACATAGTGGTATGATGTGAGCACCAAGGATTTGGACAGCCTTGCTGTCTGCACCCCACATGAGCACTGCTCCGTGTGTGGCTTTCCTTAATGTCTCATGTTCCTGCGGTCGCCATTGCAGCCTTGGTATCATCCTCATGGCTTAAGTTATTGCTTATTCAACAGCTGCCTATACAGACTTCAACCCCAAAACACATAGTGAACTAAAGGCATTTTGCATTATGTTATGGTTACAAGCCCATGGGAGCTAGGGAGTGGAGTGTGGAGGTCTGAATGAGATGGCCCCCCAAAGACTTATGTACTTGACCCATAGGGAGTGGCACTATTTAGGAGTGTTCTTGTTGGAGCAAGTGTGTCACTGTGAGGGCAGGCTTTGTGGCTTCATATGCTCAAGTCACACTCAGTGTGGGAGACAGTTCCTTTCTAGTTGCCTGCAGAGCAAGATGTAGAATTCACAGCTACCTCTCCAGCACCACGTCTGCCTGCATGCTGCCATGCTTCCCACCATGATGATAATGACTGAGCCTCTGAAGTTATAAACCATCCCCTATTGAATGTTTTCCTTTATAAGAGTTGCTGTGGTCATGGTGTCTCTCCACAGCAATAGGAACCCTAACCAAGGCGCATAGCCTGGCCTCACAGACTTTCTCTGACCCCCATGATCTGGTAACTTTCAAATTCTGTATGACTGTGAAGCCAGGACCATATGGATTATTTCAAGGTCTGCGACCACTTGTAGAGGTAATTGGTCCTCCTTTGACCATGGCTGAAGTCCGAGCGCACCAACGCATTGCCTTAGGTTGCCTGTATATGGGAGGGCATCCTAGCTCTCCTCGATGAGTTACAGACTTATACCCTTGAGACTGGAGGAGGAGGCCAGTTCTTAAGCTTCCCTCAAGGCATCTTTCTCATCGTCCCGATGAAGAAAACTCGGCTTCTTTTAATGGCATTAATCTCTCACTACCCACACCGTTTAAAGTGTGGCCCAACATTAAATGATTTTTACTGGTCAAAGTTTTTCAAATCTTTATACCTCAGGTTGTATTCCTAATTCCCACAGTAAACCCACCTGAAAGTGGCCAGCCAGCAATACATACCAATGCTGATGCCCGAATATGTGCTCCCGTGACATTTCCTCTGCCAATTCAACATCACAAAGTCACAGAACAGATTAAATATAGACAAGCTTGTACCTGTTTTCCAGACTGTGACATGGATGGATTCTGGTCTGGTTCCTCATGATTCTCTCCCTTCAGGAGCCCCACGAGCACAGCCTTTCCTCTCTGTTCCTATTGGCATACTAACTAGCCTTTGGTGCTCTTGCCGGAGTGAGCCACAAAAATGTTTACAAGAAGACTGCTTGTTTGCATCCCTGAACCTCCCCACCATCCTCAGCAAAGACTTCTAAGCCTCTTGATCAGATGCTGTAGCAGCCACTCTCCCGGCTCTCGATGCTGGCTTTTGGCGCTCATTGGCTTTCTGGGCTGTGACAGCAGTAACTTAAAGGACGACAGTTTTATTTTGGTTCATAAATATTCAGAGGCATCCTGGTCACCGGGCTCTGTTTCTGTGCGGTCTTGTAGTGAAGCCAGAGAATATGATAGAAGGGAGTGCTGGGACAAGGCTGCCAGCCTCATGCTATCCTGGAAGCACAGGAATGGAGAAATATAGGGGCTGCAGTTTCTCCTCCAAAGGTATGCCTTACGTCACTCCCTTCCTTCAAGTAGGCCCCGCCCCCCAAAAGGTTGCACTTCCTCTCAGTGTACCCTCAGGTGGACACCAAGCCCTCAACAGATGAGACCGCCATAGCATCTTAGGCTATAGCCAGTAGAAGAGGTACGATAGGCAGAGCTCAGCAAGACTGGATTAAACATTAATGCAGCTGTCACCACAGCCCAGAGCAGCAGGCATCCCAAAGCCAAGTTTCAGACTGGCCTGGTGCTCCTGGACTAAGGAGTGAGCTGCAGACATGGCTCACTTTGCACAGGTCATGGCTGAAGTGGGTGACTTTGGTCGCTTCCAGGCACAGGTGACCATCCTGATGGGCATCCCCAATTTCCTGTCTGCCTTTTTCGTGTTTAGTCAGGTCTTCATGGTCCTCGATGAGGCTCACCACTGCTCAGTGGCCTGGGTCAAGAACCACACTTTCAACCTAAGTGCTGCTGAGCAGCTGGCAGTAAGCATACCCAACGACACGGCGGGCAGACCTGAGTCCTGCCTCATGTTCCGGCCGCCTCCTGACAACGCCAGCCTGGAGGACATCCTCAGCCACCGCTTCAACGAGACCCAGGCCTGTGACTCAGGCTGGGACTATCCTGAGAACAGGCCTCAGTCCCTAAAGAATGAGGTAGGATTGCCTATTGTCTGTGTGTCGTGTGTGGGGTCTGTCTGTTCTCTATCTGATCTTGTGCCTTTGATCACTCTCTGTTGCTCTATTTCTGCCTTTAAGCTTGTATGTAGCCATCTGTTGCCTGTTCCCCCTTGTCAGCTCGTGTTTCTGTTTGTCCTGTGTCTGTTGGCCCATCTCTCACTCTCCGATTTTCTCTGGCTGTTTTGCTTGTTGTCTATCAATATTTCATTTTTCGCCTGTCCTTTTGTGAACCTGGTGGCATCAAGGTACCTATAAACTGTTGACAGAGAAGAGGAAATATTTTACAGAGAAGAAAAACAAAAGGAAGACTGGTCACAGGCAATAGATGATGTCTGGGAGCCGAATCCAACTCTGGTGCAGTAAAGAAGAGGGTCTAGACCGCAGCAACCAGATGGGAAGTTTGCTATGAGTCATAATTTCTGTTCTCTTACAAACTCAACCACACAACCCAATTTCTCCTCCAGCTGTCCCAGCGTCCCTGGGCCCTTGGAAAGCACTCTTGTGTCAGGCTGTTCTCATTTCCAGAACGGAAGGATTAAGGCATCGTTGGAGGAGATGACTTAGCCCAGGAAGTATAAGAAGCTGATCATGGAGCCAGGCTGCTATGCTGAGTCCCCTGTCTCCAGCTCTGCCTTTTCCCCCCAAAAGAAGCATATGCGGAGAGTCTAGAAACCCAAGGGTGTGGGCTCTTGAGAGGATCTCTGCATTCTCATCACGTTTATGGTTGTAGATCTTGATTCCACAGATTAAACATTCTCTTCCCCGCCCCACACACACTTGAAAAAAAACATCCGTTTTTAGAACCGTTTTAACCAAAGTGAAACATTCACTTTTTCAGAGGGGACTATAATCTTTCCATGTCTGGGAGTACGTCCTTTCTGGGATTCTCATTCTGTCACCCTTCCCCCTTACCCAGGGGAACTAGGTTGCCTTAAGGACACTCCTAACCTCTGGCTCTAGCTCAGCCTGGCCTGGAAGACTCCAGGCCTCTCCATGACTCCCTGGCATCACCTTGTAGTAGGTTCTTACCTCGACTATCCCTCAGAAGTTTGAAGTATACTTATAATTGCACAGAATTGCTCTGCCCACCTGGCAAACAGCAGCATCTGTAAGGCCCAGTGAACTTTCCAGATTGCCCTGAGTCTGCTCTAAGCCTTGCCCACTGCATGTGCTGAGCTATTATGTAATTTCACTCAGCCAAAGCCCAGCAGCAGGCCTGAATCCTCATGGCCTTCAAGCACCTAGGAGTTTGCTACAGACCCTTCACCTAGCACAGTTTCTCAGTTTCCTCTACCCCCAGCCTTCAGCTGAGCCCTTCACTGTCAGGCTCCAAGTCTACATTACACACATAAGGCACATAACCGAGAGGGGACAATCGCCGAAATCATCAGCTCAATCCATTTGGTGTATCTTTGTTTTTAAGGTGTTTTATTATTTCATGTGTATGGGTGTTTTGCCTGTGTGTGTGTGTGTGTGTGTGTGTGTGTGTGTGTGTGTGTGTGTGTGTGTGTGTGCCATATGCATGCCTCGTGCCTGTAGAGACCAGAAGAGGGCATCAGAGTCTCTGAAGCTAGAGTTATAGGTGATTTTGAGCTTCCATGTGGTGTTGGGAGTCAAGAGTTGGCAGTGGTCTTCACTGCTGAGCCATATATCTCCAGGTC
>PVIU01034434.1:0-11359 GCA_004026605.1 Ondatra zibethicus | reverse complement strand
GGCAGAGTACAGTACTTAGAGAAAGTTCTAGAAGGGCAGAGTACAGTACTTAGAGAAAGTTCTAGAGAGGCAGAGTACAGTACTTAGAGAAAGTTCTAGAAGGGCAGAGTACAGTACTTAGAGAAAGTTCTAGAAGGGCAGAGTACAGCACTTACTTGAATGTTTACTGCATTTCTGTGATGAAGTTTCTGAAAAGTAACAGAAAATTGAATAACATAAATAAGGCTAAAATCAATCAAAATAACAATAATAAATCAATAATAAATTAAAATTGCTATTTAAGAAAAATCTTTAACAATAATATTAAATATTGTCAGAAACTGTTGCTCTGAGAATAAGAAGAAATAATTATTTTATTGGCAGATATCATAGAAAAACAGTTTCTGATTTCTTTAGATTAGGACAGAAAATTAAGAAAACCATATAAAATGCCTGAAAAGTAAAACTCTTCAGTTAATTTTAACTGTTTCAAAATAATCATTTATTTCTCTGGACAGTTTATATTTCATGAGAATTTTAAAACATACTAATTGGAGGGAAAGTGTATAGTATCCTAACTACATGCTAATTTTTTGTCATGATTGCATTTTATCATCAATTATATTACATAACTATTTAAATCTGCATTTTGATTGTTAAGATAACAATTAAATTTAGTTAAATTGTTACCATATACAAGCAGACACCACATTGTTTTCTTTGGTATATGAATTTTCTATTTCTTGGGAAGTCAAGTGGATACAAGGTACCCAAAATGAATATCTAACTACGTAGAATACTATGGAATATAAGGCTCTTTCTCATACATGATAAAGAAATATTATATGCCTGTGGCATACTGAGAAGGACACTTATCCTATGGTGTACTGGGGAAATAATCCCTGCTACATCCTATTATTTTTTTATAATGTTATTCAATATTTTTTTTTCTCACTTTTATTTGTGATTTTCATTGTGGGTTTATTTAATTTCTAATAGGACAAGTGACTTGGAGTTATGGATTTGGAAGGATTTCTAATTGTGAGTGCATTTGTTAGGTAGAGATCATCAAATGCTTAGCATTATTACTGCAACAAATCAGGTAGGAACAGCTGGTGGATCATTTCTAACAAGAGGAGAGAGCTTTATACCCACTGTACTCACAGGCATAGCAAGAGCAGCAGCCATGAGGCAGGTGAGGATGAGGAGCTTCATGGTTGCTGAGTCCTATTTATGAAAAAGAGTGAGAAGATGTTAGATTTTATCTTCATACATCTTTTCTTGACAATTCAACAAAAGAGTAATTATGATGATAAAGATAAATTCGTTTGAGAAGTAGTAGTTTTAAACATAAGATGTTTGGTTATGTAAGTGAAACAAGTGTTTACCATTTCTGTTATCATAGTTCTTCTAACTTGGAATTTTCTTTTATTTATTCTTTCCCTCCAATCCTTTCTCTCTGAAGCCATATTACCACTGCATGCATGTGTATAGGTCAGAGAACAATTTGTGAGTTCAAAATTCAAAGTCCGTTCTTTTCTTCTACCATCTACCATGTGGAGCTTTAGGGTGGAACTCAAATGTCAGGCTCTGTGGCAATGTTGAACTATCCTGCCTGTTCTTTCTTAATTCTTATACGACTTTCCCATCAATTTTATTTGATATCTAAAAATAATTTAGCATTTAATATGATATTCTTTAAGAGAGAAAAAAGCACCAGTCCTTAAAAATAATTACAAAGAACAATTCTCCTTAAATCATCACCTTTGCAAGGTGTACAAGATAAATAAAAGCCCATGGAAATTTTCATTTGAAATTCAATGAAAAAGTATCTTTCATATAAGTAAATTTAAAAGGATTTTATTTTTATTTTTTTGTGGAAGTTCTCTTGACTAATATTATTGACCACCAATAATTAAATTAAAAATGCTTGTTTTTCACATCATGACTTTCTTCACCAAGCTACACCCACACTGTATGACAATGAAGCAACTGGATGTCATAGTCTCCTACGTATTTACATGCTCTACAATTCCAGGAAATTGCACAAAATTAGAGATAGTCATATTTACTTAAATTGAAAAATCAATGAAAAAAAACTTAATGTGAAAATAATAGCTAGGCAGTGGTGGTTCATGGCTTTAATCCCAGTAACTGGAAGGCAGAGACAGGTGGATCTCTGAGTTCGAGGCCACCTTGGTCTGCAGAATGAGTACCAGGAAGTCAGGGCAGTACAGAGAAACCCTGTTTTGAAAAATAAAAAAAAAATAAAAAATAAAAAACCCTAAACTAAAACACAAAAGAAAAAACAAAATTGTACATGAAATCCTTTTATATCTTAGTCAACAAACTAACACTGATGTATAAAGAATCTAAAACTGCTCTAGGAAAGAAGACACATTTTAAAACGCTATCTAATTTATTATGAATCTTTTATGGTTTTCCAAGGTTCTAAGTGCAAAAATCTGTACAAAAGAAGTTGTTTATATATCCATATTATTAGCATGGCCACATGTTTATTAGCCAAATGGCACAGATAAAATATGTCATGAGAGACCCTGTTAAAATGGTCTTTGCTATCATATTCATAGAGACCAGAAAATACTTTGCATGCATGACAACTTCCATTGGACTAGATAAAATAATTAGAATTTTCTTATCCTTAGGGAATATGAAAATTATGTATCATTTTAGTAGGTAATATTTTTAGTTACAAAAATTAACAAAAGTAAATTGATTTATACAGATATAGTAATCTTTCTCCTTCATCTCTAAGAAGATATCAAAATTTACAAGTGCAATTTTAAGCACTTGGCATATTGTAACAAAGTATCAATATTTTATAAATACAGAAAACATTGCAAATACATTTTATCTGAGTGGAAGAGGTTAGCTTTATAGAATCATAGCAGCTTTTTGTGTAGTAACACTATACCTTGAACCCAAGAGAGGGAAGAAGAAAGCTGGTGATGATCAAGATGATGGCTGTGAGTGTGCTTCACAGCTATTTAAACTCACTGCTAAGTGAAATGCTAATTTTGTGGTTTGGTTTCAGACAAAGGTTTCACATAAATTCTAAGAAGTTTGTCAAATAGGAAATTAATTTCTGCCCAATTCTTTTCCTGGGAAATTCTGAGGAAAGGCTTCAACAAAGGAGTGATTCATTCAATGGTGGCAAATTATATAGGAAATAAGATGTTGTTGTTCAGAATCAAAATACAAATTGTGAAGATTCACAGTTATTGCTGGAACATGGCTTTGCATTTCTGGAACAGTTGAGAAGACCTCTCTACATACAGAACTCCATGAACTCTTTGGGAAAATTCATTCTTTAAATGAAATACTTGGGGGAAAGTAAGGTCCTCAAAATGTTTTAAACTTTAGAACACATATGACCATATTTAAAATGTCAGATGCCATCTACCTTTTAAAATGACATTTGTCTTCAGTTACTTTCTTTATAATTTAATTTATAGCATGGTAGCATACTCTTATTGTATGTACTGAATGTATTTTTTATAGGAAGAAACAACTGTCCTATAAATTTTGGCAGTTGTTTAGCTTAGTAGTTTTTTTCTGTGCTTTCTTTTTTAGCCATTTAGATATTCATTATTTCTTTTTAATTAAGATTAGACTTAAGAATTATAATCTAATTTTAAGTAAAAAATAAGTGTAAGAAGAGGAAAATAAAATCCTCTTTCTCTAACTCTATATCTAAAAATAACTTTAAGCATTACACAATTTTGCAGTTTTTATAAACAAGAAAATATCATCATATAGAGACTATTTAAAATTATTATTGTGATGGTCCCTTTTATTTTATCTTATTCTATTTTATTGTTTTACAAAGAATCATGTTTTAAGTAAGTTTAAAACTAAGACAATAGCTTAGTCTATTTATAGATACGTGACAGAGGCATTATTCTTGAGTTAAAAGACATTCTAGGGTCTTCACACTTACAAATCAGAGGAGACTGTGAATTTGCTTGTTAAATCCATATGATTGAGGTGGCATTTTCCTCTCTTCCCATTATACTGCTTCACATCAGTTCAAACAAATCACTAGTGTCTCCTCTTTATCATGATTTATCCAGGGGCATCCAGACTACCATCACCTGGTGTTCTGTAATGTCTCCCTTTTTCTTATCCAGGTGTGTACCTGGCATGCTTGATATATTTTATTCCTAACTCTTAATCTCACTATATGAAAGTCTTCTATTCTCATATGTTTCATTACTATATTTCATTCATGAATTTATTCATCGAGATGAAAAAGAAACAACCAAGTTATTGTTGCAAATAAAAGTTGTATACAAATATTCCTTGCCTTACAGTATGTGGGAAATTAACAAATAATCTTAATAGATCATAAGTAGTCCAGAAGTAGGAAGTAGCCCAGGCCTTCTAAAACCCATGACATCTGAGAATGGGAGGAGTATTCCAGAGAAGGGTCTTCAAATGAATTCAATTGTAATGGGTCAACAAAGAAGAGGGGGCAACCAGATTTTTAGGTTAATTACCCTTCCTGTTAAGACTATGATTCTCAACCTGTGGTTTACAAACCAAAAGATTGGGAAAGATGTCATGAAAAGTAAGTAGAAGGATATAAGCTAAGAAAGAGAGAAAAGAGGTGATTTCTTCACAGAGTCAGGACATTGGGGTCATGACAAAGGTTTGAAACTACTGGTCCACAGTGCCAAGAAAGAAAACAATGAGCTCTGGAGTTGGAAAGAAAGATGAGAGAGCAAACACGGAAGAATGTGGAGTGACGAAGGACTTGACCTGGAACTTGGAAATTCTCCTTCTTCAGGAGGAAGGAGGAAGCCTGAAAGGTTTGCATTCTCTATAGGCCTTCAGATGGGTTTTTACCTTTTCTGACCTCAGACTTCAGTTCCTGTCTGAAGCCTTTATGATCAGAGTTTTCTGCCCAAGTACCTTCGGGGCTTTCTCTTTCTCTGCCTAGATCTCTAAGAAGGATAGTTACATTGGACCTTTTCTTGATTCAGTGATTTACTTGGCATGATTTTGGCCTCATTTCACCTGTTTCCAAGTAGTTGGCAGAGCAGACAAAGGGAACGGTGGCAAGGTCAGATCTGTTGATTCCCCAGTATCTAATCCTATTTTTCAAAAGTTTTAAGCACTTGCATTTATTGAGTTTTTCTAATGAGTAAGTCAGGCACTTAGGTGTGATGTCATCACACTAAAGGCTTTTGTCATCATAATGATTTATCACTACAACACAAGAAAGAAAATATTATCTAGATATTTCAGAAATAAAAATAATAAAATTTACAGTAGTTGTAAGTAAGTTGTATGTGGACCAAGCTTTTTTATTGCAGCATTTCTCTTAAGTAATTTAAGAGTGCACTATTTTCTAATCATAGCCCCAAATCTTCTTTTTGCCCTTAGACAAAGATTTGGGCTAGGAGAAGAGTTTGTTTCATAATATTTTTGTTTGTTATATTTTAATTTTAATAATCAAAGAGTTAAAATACTGGTCAGTTTTGGAAATCTGTCATTTACTTTATAAATATGAGGTGCATAGTTTGTGTTATCTGCTTTTAACAATTGATGAACAATTATAAACTTGAGGACAGTTATTAATTAAATATGTATTTTTATGAGTATAAGTAAAAAAGACATTAGTCTACTATCTATAGACAAATAATTATTGATAAATTATATGGCATATTTGTTAATTTTAAGGCTTACACATGAGTTTATTGTATATAACACATCACTCAGAAAACCGCTGAACTTTGTCATGACAAGGCTGGATAGACCCGCAAAAATTCCTGCTACACAAATGGTCTGTCATATATTTTAGACGTATGGGCTGAAGATGGATGCCCTTACATTGCAGAGGAACCTTGGGTGACTGTCCAGGCAGCCAGATGTCTCTGTGGTTTCTTAGTTTTGGAAGTTGTTTATGCTACTATTCCTGTTTTCCAGGTAATATTATATCTTTCTGGGATCTTTGATTGGGTTGAAGATTAGATATTTACAGTTACAGTTCTTTTTTTTTGGATTTAGGCAAATTGTTTATTATAGTTTGTTCTTTCCATTCTTTTTTTTAATTTCCCCCCATATTCTTTTATTTTTCCATTAAAAAAAAAGAGTTACATTTCCTCCCCTTCTCCCAGTCCCCTCCCGCTCCCCCCGCTCCTGCTGCTTCCTTAAAAGAGGGCATGGTGCCCAGCCCTGTGGGAAGTCCAAGGCCCTCCCCCCTCCATCCCGTCCTAGGAAGGTGTGCATCCAAATCCACCAGGTTCCCCAAAAGATAATACATGCAGAGGAGATAGGTCTTATTGTCATTGTTGATGGCTTCTCATTCTGCCCTCATTGGCAGCCACATTTAGAGAGTCCAGCTGAAGAACAGAACGTGGGAGAAGATGAGCAAGGAAGTCAGGACCGCGAGGGGTTGGTCCACCCACTGAGACAGTGTGCCTGATCTAATGGGAGCTCACCAAATCCAGCTGGACCAGGACTGAATGAGCATGTGATCAAGCAGTTACAGTTCTTTGAGCAACAAGATTGGAGAGTTGGTCTTGAAAAATGGAGATATTTATCATATAATTATAGTGTTAACTGTGATTTATTAGGAAACTTGCAGCTTTAATTATTCAAAGTAACATATGTTGTTCTTTCTTATTGGCTTTGGAGCACTGAAGAAACAGCTGTGGAAGAATTTTGCTTTGTCACTTGATAGAAATGCTCTGGATTGTCACATATGTAACATCTGTTATAAACTGTAGATTTATATAGTATATATTTATATATATTACTGCCTTAAACTTGGGAGAATTCATAACTCTGTATGCAATAATGATAAACTAGTAATTGATATATAGATGTGATTTACTAGGCAAATAGATTCAACTAAGCAATCAGTAAACTAATAAACAAACATGCAATGTTCATTGCGCCAGACCTCCTTTGAGCATTGCATCATAGCAACCACATTTAACTTCTCTTTTTTATTGATTCCTGTATTTTTTCCTTTTTGTTTTCTTTTGTCTCCTCCCGTATTCTTTCATGCAATCCCCTTTTTCTTCCTTCTGATACCAGGAGTATGAAGAGTTCACTGAAATGAAGTTCTACACTTACCAAAAATAACAACTAAATGTGTACTAAGTGCTTTATATTAAAATGTTAAAACTGCTTGCTTTTTGTTGACACATAAGAGATAACTGTAAGGTCCCAGCATATTATTATTTACATAAAAATATCAGGATATGGTAATTATTACAAATGTAGGCCTTCATCCTCTTATAATTTATAACTTGATGGATGTTTCACTATAATATTACATGAGATTTTATAATGTTGATAATAAGCATAGCTATGGAGATGGCTAATTTTTTGTCTTTGACATATTATTACCTATGAATTTTAGAAAATAAAGTGCTAAATGACACACTAGGATATTAAGATATTACAGATAACAGATTCAAAATAAATGCAGTGTACTTCCTGGAAATGCTCTGAATTAGTTGCAATTATTTTCAAGTGTACCTATACTAAGAACTTCTGTAAAAGGAAAGTTTCCTTGATACAATGTGTCAGAATGAAGTTAGAATCTTACTTCATTTGAAGTAGCTAAGCAAACGTGAAAATACAAACTATTCTGTAGTTCAGAGACCAAGCATAATTTAAATAGACTGCAGTTACCTTTCGTGTGCTGTTTGAACTGAAGATTGCAAACTATTGGAAAGGAAAGGACCAGAATATTAGTCAATGAAATCATACATTATGCTTTATTGCAGTCTGCATCATTGATGCACCAGGGTCTCATAGATAAAATTACAGCATCACAATACAGCACACTATGTGAATGTAGCAACTTTGCTCTGTTTCTATTCTCTTCTTTCTGTGATTTCAACCTTTTTATGGATCCATTCAACCACGTGCAGTCTCCCTCTATGGAAACAAAATAACAAAATCATCTACAAACCTGTTTTCAAGTACTATATCTAGTAGTATATCTTCCTTAACAGTTTCTGCCTTGAACTAGTGGCCAACACTGATATTCTACTTTCTTACCTCTTACAATCTCACTAATATATAGTTTGCTTTATACCTTCATATCCCCTATAATTTATCTCTACTGAGACCACTAGTGTCCTCCTGGACGAACTCAATGTATAGTCCCCAATCTGTACTTATGAACTATCTGTGTAGTATTTCTACTAACAATTTTCTTATTTTCAAGGTGTGCTTTCATCTTCCTCCAACCTTAATAAATCCACTTTCCTAGTTTTCCTCTTTTGTCACACTCTCCTAATCATTCCTGACATGCGGAATTTTCAATGAGTAGTTTGAACTATTTTAGATAATGTTTGTTCACCTTCTGTGTGATACAACGAATCAAAAAATAGTAAGCCAATATTCTGGCTACTTGCCATAATATAATTCTTTGATTTTTTAAAGGTGAAAGAAACCTAAAAACTTGACCTACTGAGCCTTATTTGCTATTATAGTAACCTAGGTAACCTTAACTCTGCCAATCAGATCCACTCTCAGGTATTCTGATTAAAACAAAGCAAACAGCAAGAAGCTGGGCTGCAGGAAACTAGCTTATTGTAATCTGGACAACTGAGAACTCTGCTGCTTTGAGTGACAGAGCTTTGATATTTATTCTGTAGGATGAGCAGTATGAACTGCAGGTCATGAGGGGGCAGGTAGAACCTGAGTGAGATTTAGCATTGCTCTATTCACACTCCATGGTAAGAACCTGAGTGAGATTTAGCATTGCTCTATTCACACTCCATGTTAAGAACCTGAGTGAGATTTAGCATTGTTCTATACACACTCCATTGTAAGCTTAGCAGTACCTTCTTCGGCTTCCAGATCTCAATAGTTCAACCCCAGTCTCAAAAAATAAAAAGAAAAATAAAAAGAAAAGAAAAGAAAGAAAACGTCCCTCGAACATTTTTTGTTTCGGTTCAGTTTAACACCAAATGCATTTATGATGAGAGTTAAGCATTTGAAAACCATCTTGCTCTGTCTTATTCCCTGTCTACACCGTTCTCCCAACTTCCTTTAAGCCTCCTTTATTTTGATTAATTAATTATTTCCTGTGAATTACCCAAGTAACCTGGTTTATAGTCATCATTATACATATTTTTTTCTAAAAGCATCTGGATCTTATCTGTATTTAGTGTGTGTTGCATCCCTATCCCTACAATTATTCACCCAATGAGCATGACATGGTTTCACAACACAACATTTGAAGTGGTAGAAACCCACTGAATCAAACCCAACCACATCTTTAGAAAATCTGAAGCTTAGTGTATAAAAATAACCCTCTCAGAGATTCCTCTTGCAGTAGATGGGGAATTAACCCCAAGACCCACTTTGGACAACATGCAGAAAATGAGAGGCTTTGTTTTGATCAGTGATGTCCCTGCAGGGATCAGGGAGCTATGCCAAAGAGGAGGCCAGGAGATTTTAAGGGCCAGAAGGAATAGATGACACCAAGAAAGCAATATTGGTCTTCCATACACAAACTGACTGACCCAGAAATGTACTCACAGAGACTGTGGAAGCACACACACACTCTGCAGCTGCAAGCTAGATTAGGGTCTCAGTTCTGAGTGAGGGAAGTGGATATGAGTTGCCATCCCTAACCAAGAAGTTATTTCCAATTGACAACTGCTCACAAAAGAAGAATTAGTTTTCCACAATGCAGTCTCATTGGGTATATTTACCATACTTAAGGGAGTCCCCTTGCCCAGCAGTAGATGGCCAATGCAAAAAAATCTCAATGTTATCTCTGGAGACTTTTTTTCTCATATTGCTTTGTTTGAGCACATTTTTTTGCCTTATTGGTCTTTGGCTTGTATAATATGTTTTTAAATTTTGTGATTTAGGGGTTTGTGTATATTAGTATCTGTGTGTTCCCTGTGTTTTGTCTTTTTCTTTTTCTCCTTGTCTTTTATTTTTAAATTCTCATTGATTTGGGATTTTGTTTTCCTGTTTGCTCCCCAAATAGAGAAAGGGCATCGAGTGGATGAGTGGAAAAGTGGGGATGGTCCAGGAGGACTTGGGATAGGAGAAACCACGATAATAATATAGCATATGAAAAAAAGCTATTTTAAATATAACGTATGTTAAATGTATATCCAATATACATTAATTAAATGTACATTTCATATGAATTTTTATATATTATGTATATAGATTTTTTTAAAAAAGATCCTCACAAAATCAAATAAAAACACAAACCTGCAATTTTAGTAAGTGTAGAAAAGTAGAAGTATAGGATGCTATAGACCTGTGAAGGGGCTGTCTGGCTTATCCAGGCCAGTAAGGCCTCTTCCTTATGTAAGTGACACTTCAGTTGAGGATTTCAGGATGAAAACAATCTGAACTTTATGGGGCATGAAAGAAGGGCACTATATGCAGTCTTACTGAAGCAGAATCAAGGTTCAGTGAAGAAACAGAACATGGTGATGTTATGGTAGAAGAGAATGGAAAATGGAAAATGGGATGCTAGGCAGGTAAGGGCAAAGACTACTCAAGGAATTGTAGGATGATTTGTGGATTTTGCTTTAGTGGTAAGATGGTGATGGCAGTGGAGCAATTTTTTATTATGGTGGGAAGTCATTAGATTTATGCAGTGAAGATATTACTTTTGCTTCTGTGTAAGCAGTTTGCAGTAAAGGAAATGTGGAGGAGATAGACCAGTTGCTCTTTAAAGTTTAGCCAACTGTTTTGGCAGTTTTAAGTCTACCTAGAAATGTCTCATTTCTATTTAAATTATCCTGTCTTACGGTAACCTTCTAGTTCCTGCAAGTCTTCATTGCTTTTGATATGGTTCTGAACATGTGGGCCATATACTTCAAGCCAATTATACAGACTTGTGGAACTGACCATGTTGCCTGTTTTATATTTTCCCCACTTACTCCTTGTTGCTTACAGGATAATATTCAACATCTAACTTAACCTTCAGCTCTGTGTGATATAGCCTGACTGTGTCCTTTTCCATGCATTCATCTTCGTTCAGCTTCAAGAGTACAGGAAGCTCCCACTTCTTCAGGTTTAGATCCATAACGTTTCCTCCTCAGAGAGATACCATTTTCCTTCACTCTCCTTCATCCTCTCTCCTGCCTGATGTTTCCCTGCTCTGTCTCCACCTCCCCACCAGTATTTGTAAAGTAACCTTTTTCTGAGACCTGCTAGACAGTGCTTGGTTTTCAAGTGCACCAGAATCAGATTTTCTCTCTGTAGTCCATCTTATTGTGCTTTTCACTATGGTACTTCTTTTTATGGCAAGGAGAAATAGCAGTGTGTTTGTGTCTTCCACTTTTTGTAGCATTGGACATTTGGCAAAACGTTGGTAGCTTTTAATTTAGTTGAAACTAAATTTGATATTAAC
>PVIU01034433.1:0-11338 GCA_004026605.1 Ondatra zibethicus | reverse complement strand
TTCGGTGTTCTGTATGCTTCTTGTACCTTCATAGGCATATCCATCTTTAGGTTGGGAAAGTTTTCTTCTATAATTTTGTTGAATATATTTTCTGGGCCTTTGAGCTGTACTTCTTCTCCTTCTTCTACCCCTATTATTCTTAGGTTTGGTCTTTTTATGGTGTCCCAGATTTCCTGGATGTTTTGTGATGAGAATTTGTTGGATTTGTTGTTTTCTTTGATCAATAAGTTTGTTTTCTCTATAGTATCTTCAGCTTCTGAGATTCTTTCTTCTGTCTCTTGTAATCTGTTGGTTATACTTGTCTCTGTATACTTGTCCTGCTCATTTACCCAGATTTTCCATCTCCAGCCTTCCCCCGGTTTGTGTTTTCTTCATTGTCTCCATTTCAGTTTTTAAGTCTTGAACTGTTTCCATTACCTGTTTGATTGCTTTTTCTTGTTTTTCTAGGGTATCTTTGAGGGATTTATTCATTTCTCCTAACTTTTTGGTAGTCTTCTCCTCCATTTCTTTAAAGGAGTTTTTCACATCCTCTTTAATGGTCTCTATCACTTTCATAATATTACATTTAAAGTCGATTTCTTCTACTTCTTATAGATTAGGTTGCTCAGGTCTTCCTGTTGCATATTCGCTGGATCCTGGTGTTTTCATGTCGCTTTTTAGGTTGTTGGAGGAGTTCTTGCATTGGCGCCTGCCCATCTCTTCCTTTGATTGCAGTCAGGGGATTCTGGGCAGCTGGGGTCCTTCAGGCAAGGTGTGCACATACACACACACCCCTCTGGATTGCTGATTTTAGAGCAGGAAGAGGGAGTCCTGGTGGCCCAAGGACCCCTCAGAGGAAAGGGTGAACTTGCGGGGGTGGGCAGGGTTGTGTGGAACAAAGAGGCCCCCTGCAGTAGGGGGCAGCAGGGGCTGGTGGTGTCTGCACTCCCTCCTGGGGACCTTCCCGCCAGGCATGCACCCACTCAGCCCTCTGGATTGCTCATCTCAGTACTGGAAGAGGGAGTCCTGTTGGGCCAGGGACCCCGCAGAGAAAAGGGCGAACTTGCGGGGGTGGGGTGGGTGTGGGTGGGTAGGGTCGTGTGGAACAAAGAGGCCCCCTGCAGCAGGGACTGGTGGTGCCTGCACTCCCTCTTAGGGACCTTCCTGCCAGGCGTGGACCCACTCACCCCTCTGTGCTTTGTTTTTTCCCACCCATTTTGTCTTATGAATTTCTACTTAGGAATACCCTCCTGTCTTGTCCTGTTGCATCATGGATTTCGATGACACTAGGTGCACTGGACTCCCTAGGCTCTTCCAAGGACTGTTGAAATTAGGTATGTTGGCTGTTTTCCTGGGAATAGAACAACGTTCCAGAGCCCACTGGAGCTGACTTGCCTGCAGAAGCAGAGGACGATAGAAAAAGCCTCGCACAAGGAAACATTCACTTTTCTCTTTTTCTTCAGTTACCCCTCTGCTTTGTGGGGATCGCCATCTGAAGCTGGGGTTTCTTTGGCCATTTTTTCCTGCAACTGTGTAGATGGAAAGATGGGAGAGAGAAAGAGAGAGAGAGAGAGAGAGAGAGAGAGAGAGAGAGAGAGAGAGAGAGAGTCCAGAGATTCTAGTGAAAGGAGAGAAATTAACAACCACTAAATGTTGTACAGGAGCAATATTAATTAAGAAAAAGCTATTTTTTTTAAAAAAATTTAGTTTTGGAGAAAGATTAGGTCGATTGGGAATGAGAAAAGAAGCTCAGCATCCAACATGGGGATAAAATAAAGATTCAATGGTTGGTGTGGGCTGAAGTTAGTACCAGGACAGATTTAGACAGAGCTAGCATGTTTTCTCCCTAAAGGGAAATGTAATCATTAGTCAACAGCTGAGTTTGTTGGGATGTGTACTAACTAAATATAATCCATACTTTGGAATCTCCAAGAATTTTCTAGGAACACGTGTAGTTGACTCATTTTTTTTTCTGAACGAGTTGAGTGAGGGAATGAAGAGGGTGAATGGAAGGAGGTGGGTGATGACTTTTTTTTTTTTTTTTTTTTTGGTCTGTGGAAACGACCCTGGAATATTGTGCTAAAACTGAAGGACCAACTTAAAGCACTTGAATTTAAATTTAAATTTGCTTTATGTGCATGATGGTTTTCCAGGCATGTATGCCTGTGCACTGTGTGTGTTCCTGGTGCCCATAGAGGCTAAGAGAAGGCATCAGATCCTGTGGCCCTGGAGTTACAAACAGTTGTGAGCTGCCATATGGGTGGTGGGAGTCAAACCCAGGTCAGCTGGAAGAGCAGCAAGTGCTTTTAACCACTGAGCCTTCTTTCTAGGTCTCGAAGGACCTCTTGGATAAACAACCTGAGTAACGTATGATAGTGTACCTATGTGAGACAGGAGAAGATTAATTTTGAGTCAAAGGAGTTCTCTCAACACTGCTAACAAATACGTAAAACCTGAGTCAGGCAATGTGCACAGGGCTGGGCATCCATGCGAAGGAATAGAACCAGATGTCTGTCTTCTGCACACTTCTTAGGCTAGAAAGACAGCGAGACTGATTCCTTCTGCTTCAGAACAGCAAACTAGAAATAGCAGTGCCTTCGTGGAGGGCGGAGTTCCTCCGAACACCGGGCTAGGGGTCTTAGGCTCAGATCTGGCTCCCAGGGCAAAGGGCTACTTAAGGCGCTGCAAGCCCTCCTGCGGAGCCAGGTCCTTGTGCACGTGACCACCTGCCTGGGAAAGGCCTCTTACCTAGTTCTCTTCCTCTCCTGAGCTTGTGTTTCTAAATCACGGCATTTAAGATATGAAAAAGGTCGAAGCAGCTAAATAGGAAAAGGCTAACTGTTTAAATTAATCAAAGCACAACTAATGATTGCCAACCTTTAGGGAGAGTGCGGACTGGGACATCAGGGGTGCCGAGCAGTACTGTCTCTAGAAAATATTTTGTCTTCCTTCCTTTTCCTGGCTGAGAAAGACGAGCATGTGTCCGTCATTCTGTTGTTGTTATGATCAACTACTTAGAGAAACAGCTTAAAGGTAGATGAATTTATTTTGATTCATGGTTTCCGAGTTGGCAGCCCATCCTGGTGGAGGGGCAGAGCATAATAGCTCACTCTGTGGCGACCAGGAAGCAGAGAGGGACAGACGTCCCCACAGGCTGCCTTTCCACCCCTACCCTCCTATGGCAGCTGATCCCAGTCTCCCCTCAGTGAATCCTCCTTGGAAATGACCCCCAAACAAGGTAGGTATGCCTTACTCCTATCCTAGACACTTCTTGAACTAATCGAGTTCAAAACCAGGGCCGATCATCGCGGAGCTAACACAGCTTCTCCAAGGCAGAGCATGAGAGGAAGCAGAGAGTCGAGGCTCATGCTCCGTCTTCCAGACTACCGCTGCATACCCAAACTTTGGCTACATGAGTGACTCTGGGAGTGTGCTTGCATTCACTATCACATGCCTTAGCTCATGGGACAGTGTGTCAAAAGTTATCAAACTGAAGGACAGGGAAGCGCTGTGGAAAATGAGGGATAAGAGGGTTTAACGTGTGGTCTGTATCTAGGTTTCACTCTGTCTCTGCATGTACATTCATTTACCTCTCTATGAAGAAAGCCTCCTCCGTCCTTAATTAGGTCCCCCACAAAAGTGTGAAGAAGAGGAAAGGGACTCCCCAGATATAAAATTTTATTTACAAACAGGACTGAGCTAGTAGAACAAAAGACACAGAATCCCCAGTAATTGAAGATATTAAAGCAATTCGTTCTGATCATAGGAACCATGTAGATCTGTCCCGCTGGGAGTCACTTAGCTAGGTATTTCAGACTTTTGTGTGGGGGCATTGAAGGGATGGCTCTTCCCCCCTAAAGGAAGTTGGGAAATGCAGGCAGAGTACAGGAACTGCCTTGAATGTGGTCTGCAGCTTGCCCACTGGCTTCTCTCAAGCACCCCCCTCCGCAGGCTTCTGCAATATTAAACAGTGAAGTCTCGAAGTGATCATTTGCTTCCTACAATACTGCATTTTTCCTGCCTGCGGTCCTTGCCTACCATCACCCAGCATCGCATGCCAGCAGAAAGATGGGCAGTGAAATGAAAAGCCGATAGATCAAAGCAGCCGGGTTTCCAGGCAGAAGAATTCTTCTGTGTTTCTCGGCAACTGAAGACTCGCCACTCTTGGAGAATGTGTTTGATGCCAGATAACTGCAGGAGAATACAAATCTCTGTGCATAATAACCACATGCTCATTTTTACTACAATGAGATGGTCCCTTTGCAGAAAAGCCTTTGCAGAAGCTGTTGGAGAAGGGAGAGTTGGGTTGTACTAAGGAATCTTGTGTTGAGCATGTAGAGATCACCTACCTCTTACTATTAACACTGCAGGAAATGCCAGCACCGTGTGTGAGGAGGCCTATGAGACAAACTTCTTTTTATTAACAGGTTATTCTCTTAAAGAAGGGGGAAAATCAAAATCAGATACTTTCACCTAATGGAGAGAGGAGAGAGAGAGAGAGAAAGAGAGATCTCAGAGGACACAGCTTTCCTTTTCTTTGCCTGATTCTCACACCCACTTTGGAAGGAAGGCCTCTTTGCCGAAATGTCTTCACCACCTACATTAACTTGCTGGAATCTCACTTTTTACAACCTGCTTGAACTTCCCAGTCCAGCTTTGGCAACGCAGAGTCTTAATTGACATCGGTCATGGTTTCTGCTTTCAGCATCAGGCAGTTGGTCAGTATAGTCTGGTTTTGTCAACGATTGAATGACGTGACAATATGGCTTATGTATGTGAGAACTTGCTGCTTCATACACACAGTTCTTCCAATTTTATGAAACATATATTCTTTTTATTTTCTCAGCTGTTCACTATTATGTGGTTGTCGTTTTAAAATGTGCAGATAAGGACTAGATATATCTACGGTCACCTGCATAGATATTTGATGAGCGTGTGCATCAGGGCTTCGCCCTTTATCCCCGGACATGCCATGGGACAGCATGTCACACAGGTGACAAGATTCATTGCCACCATCAGCACTTAAGGCATATATAAAGAGAAGCCATTTGGAGGCAGGATGAAGGAGTTTTTAGACCCTGATGTGGGGGACAGACAGACAGCTGCCATGGCTGCCAGGAGCATGGATGATGACCAGGTCCCCTAGCAGAAGACCACTGTTTGTTCTTCTCTATTACAATCTTATGGGGATATCTGCAAAGCAAAGCAGAGCAAAACAAAATGAACAAAATAAGACCCCTCATCCTAATAGTTTCAAATTGAACTGGAGACCGTAAAGTCTCCTGCCCGTGTTTTGTATACCAGAGAAGGGCTACTTAGGCCTCTTTCATGTTGTTCCCCATCCTCCCACCAGCACTTACTGAAGTTGTCATTTATCCAGAGTATACCTTTAATAAATACATCTTCGTGAGAATCGGCTGGGTTGAAATCTTTTTTTTTTTTGTGCTCAAGTTAGTATCTTTTTTTTTCTAGTTCTGTAAAGTCACTTTGTTATTAAAGTCACCTGCTATTACATTGGGACCCAAATCTCTTCTTTATGTCTAGAAGTGTTTGCTTTGAATAAAATTGGGTGCTGCTCTTACATTTGGGACATATATATTTATTATATTTTGTTTCAATTTTATCCAAGTAATTTTAATATTCTTGCATATTTCTTCCTTTAATTTTATAAATTTGATGGTTTACTATGTTGCAAATACTTATTTTGTATTTCTCATTGGTTTATCTCTTATTCTAGTGGGATTTATTCACATTCTTAATGATGGTATCTAATAAATTGTTTTCTGGGTACAGAATTCCCTAAATCATCTTTTGTAATTCTGCTCTAGTGGCGGTGAATTTCCTTAATATTTCCTTATCATGAAAGGTCTTTATTTCTCCTTTGACTGTAAAGGACAACCTCACTGGGTATAAGAATCTTAGTAGGTAGTTACACTCTTTCAGGCCCAGAAATGGTATTTGTCATCCAGAGTTTCTTCTGAGATATCTGATGTTTATCTTTAAATGTTGTATGATGCTTCTCTCTTGCAGAGTGTAATCTTCTCTTTCTCCCATATTTTAAAAACTTAAACTATAATATGCCATAGAGAAGAATGATTATAGCCGTGAATATTTAGGGAAACAGGTCAGAATATTGGCACTGATAGATTTCCTGGGTAAGGCTTCAAACGCAGATGAAACAAAAAAGAATTGACAAGAGAATTACATCCTAAGGTTCTACCCAGCAAAGAGATAGAATGAAGAGTCAACCTACAGCACAAAGCAGACTTTGCCTTCTATTAATCTCATAGAGGATACTATATAAAGAACTAAAAACAATCAAAAAACAAACAACAACCCCCCAAAACCTAAGAACACAAATCATTCAAAGGATGTTAAAATCTGAATAACACTCAAGAAGGAACACAAAAACTCATTAACTTTATTTAGAGATCAGGAAGTGTAAGAACACAATGAGACTGTACCTTACATCAGAATAGATATTGTAAAAACATGTTAGTGAGGATTTAGAGGGGAAAAGGAACCTTTACACACTGTTAGGAATATTAGTTCAATATAGCAGTGTGGAATACAGTATGATGGTTCTTCAAACACTGAACATAGAACATCCACACCATATAGCGATCTCATTTATGATTTTTACATTTATCCTTTTTTCATATATTACATCCCAACCACAGTTCCCCCCCTCTCCTCCAAGCCCCCCTTCCTTTCCCCCAGATCCACTTCTCCTATGTTTCCTTTCAGAAAAAAAGCAGACCTCCCAAGGATATCAACCAAAGATGGCATACCAAGTTCCGAAAAGACTATGTACACACCCTCATATCAAGGTTGGGTGAGGGAACCCGATAGGAGGAAAAGGGCTTCAAACACAGGTAAAAGAGTCAAAGACAGCCCCTGCTCCCACACTTAGGAGTTCCATAAGAAAACTAAGCCACACAACAATAATATATATATACATTGGACCTAGCTCAGACCCATACAAGCTCCCTGGTTGTCAGTTCAGTCTCTGTGAGGTCCTATGAGCCCTGGTTAGTTGATTCTGTGGGCCATATTCTTATGGTGTCCTTGACCCTTCTGGCTCTTAGGATCCTTCCTCCCCTCTTCTGAGGAATTTCCTCAGCTCTACCCAATGCTTAGTTGTGGGTCTCTGTTTCTGCTCTAATCAGTTGCTGGATGAAGCCTCTCTGAAGATGATCATGCTAGGCTCAGGCATATGAGTATGACAAAATATCTTTAGGAATCATTCCATTGACATTTTTTTCCGTACCGTGTTTGGTTCTATCCTAGGTCTCTGGGTTATGCGGCCTCTGATTCCTAGTCCTCAAAGCAGTGTCAGACATGGACTCCCTCTCAAGGCATGGGTCTTGAGTTGGACCATTCCTTAGTTGGCCATTCCTTTTAAGTTCTGAGTCACTTTTACCACAGCACATCTTGCAGGCAGGGAAAATTGTAGGTGAAGGTTTTGTGGCTGGGTTGGCGTCCCAGTCCCTCCACTGGAAGCCTTGTCTGGTTATAGAAGATGGCCATTTTAAGCTCCATGTCCCACATTACTAGGAGTCTTTTCTAGGGTCACCCTCATAGATTCCAGGAAGTCTCCATTGTACTAGATTTGCTCCTAAAGCTCCCCCTAAATTTAGTTGTCTCTCCCAGTATTCTCCTTCCATCCTCCACACCTGATCCCTCCTGTTCCTGTCTGTATCCACCTCCAGTAGGCCCGCAAAATCTACCCTATTCCCCCTTCCCAGGGAAATCCATGTGCCTCCCCCGCCCCCGAGTCCTCCTTGTTACTTAGCCTGTCTGTCTGTGGATTGTAGCATGGCTACTTTACAAATAGTATCCACTTTATAAATAAATTCATACCATGTTTGTCTTTCTGGGTCTGGGCTGCCTCATTCAGAATGATTTCTTTCTAGTTCCATTCATTTTTCTACAGATTTCATAATGACATTTTTTGTTTTTATGTCCCAACCAAAGTTTCTCCCCCTCTTTCCCCCACTTCCCTGCCACCATCCACTCCTCCTCTTCTTTTTCTCTTCAGTAATTGGTGGGCATCCCATGGATATCAACCAGACATGGTGGGTATATCAAGTCACAGTGAGACTAGGTGCCTCCTCTTCTATTAAGGTTGGATGAGGCAATCCAATAGAAGGAAAGGATCCTAAAAACATGCAACAGAGTCAATCTTTGCTCCCACTGTTAGGAGTTCCACAGGAAGACCAAGTTGCATAATTGTAACATATATTCAGAGGGCTTAGGTCAGACCTATAAAGGCTCCCTGGTTGTCAGTTTTAGTCTCTGTGAGACCCTATAAATTCAGATTAGTTTGGTTCTGTGGGTTTTCTTGTGGTACCCTTGACCCCACTGGCTCCCACAATTCTTCCTCCCCCTCTTCCACAGGATTCTCGAGTTCAGCCTAATGTTTAGCTGTGGGTCTCTGCATCTGTTTCCATCAGTTTCTGGATGAAGCCTCACTGATGACAGCTGGGCTTGGCACCAATCTATGAGTATAGCAGAATATCATTAGGAATCACTTTATTGACTTTTTTCCAGTTGCATTTGGTTCTCTCCTAGGTCTCTAGGGTATCTTGTCTCTTTTGTCCTGACCCTCAGTGGTGAGATCGCTCTCATGGCATGGATCTCAAGTTGAGCTGGTCATTGTTTGATCACTACTATAATTTTTGTGTCATCTTTACCCTAGCACATTTTGTAGTCAGGACAAATTATAGGTCAAAATGCTTGTGGTTTGGTTGGTATCCCAATCCTTCCACTGGAAGTCTTGCCTGGTTATAGGAGATGGTCAGTTTAGGTTCCTCATTCCCCATTGTGAGGAATCTTAGCTAGGGTAACCCTCAGAATCCTGGGAGTTTTCATTTCTCTAGGTTTCTAGCTCATCCCAGACAGGCTCTCAGATTCCAGTTGTCTCTCCCAGTACTCTCTCCTCCATTTTCTCCTAACCTGATCCCTCCTATTCCCATCCCTACTTCCCAATCCATACTCCCCCTACCAAGCACTGATGATGTCTATTCTATTTCCCCTTCACAGTGAGATTCATGTGTCCCCTGCTTTGAGCCCCCTTGTTGCTTAGCTTCTCTGGGTCTGTGGATTGTAGCATTATTATCCTTTACTTTATAGATAATATCCACTTATGAATGAGTACATAACATGTTTGTCTTTCTGGGTCTGGGTTACCTTACCTAGGATGATCTTTTCTAGTTCCATCCATTTGCCAACAAATTTCATGATGTCATTGTTTTTAATAGCCGAATACTCCATTGTGTAAATGTATTAATTTTCTTTATTTATTCTTTGGTTGAGGGACGTCTAGGTTGTTTCCAGTTTCTGGTTATTATGAACAAACCTGCTATGAACATAGTTGAGCAAGCGGCCTTTCGGTTTATGCCCAGGAGTGGTATAGTTGGGTCTTGATGTAGACCAATTGCTAATTTTCTGAGAAACCACCATATTGATTTCCAAAGTGTCTATACAAGTTTGTACTCCCTCCAACAATGGAGGAGTGTTCCCCTTGCTCCATATCCTCACCAGCATGAGCTGTCACTTAGCCATTCTGACAGGTATCAGATGGAATCTCAAAATCATTTTGATTTGCTTTGCCCTGGTGGCTAAGGATGTTGAATCCTTCCTTAAGTATTTCTTGATCATTTGAGATTCCTCTGTTGAAAATTCTGTTTAAATTTGTACCCCATTTTAAAATTAGATTATTTAGTTAGTTTGTTTAGTTTCTTGAGGTCTTTACATATTTTGGATATAAACCCCATCTTTGTTAGGGTTTTTATTGCTGTGAAGAGACACCATGACCACGAGATATTAATGTGCTTAATTAACAGTGAATGTTAATTCCTGTTATTTTGTTGTTGTTTGTGGTTGTGTGTGTGTGCCCGTGCATGTGCTTCCCTTCTTTTGGTTTTGCTGTTGTGAGATTATTTATTTCCTGTATTTTTATGGAGTGTAGTTAATCTTTGTGGGTTGGAGTTTTCCTTCTAGTACCTTCTTTAGGGCTGGATTTGTGGATAGACTCTGTTTAAATTTAATTCATCATGGAATATCTTGTTTTATCCATCTATAGTTATTGAAAGTTTTGGTGGGCCGGTATCTATGGTCTCTTAGAGTCTGCAGGATGTCAGCCCAGGCCCTTCTGACTTGTAGAGTTTCCATTGAGAAGCTGAGTGTAACTCTAGTACGTTCTGAGGGCAGGTGGGCCTCTTAACTGTCTGTCTGACTGGTGTGGCCTGCACCTGAGCAGCCTGTATTTTTTTTTAAATCAGGACATAGTGCCAGTACACAAAAGAAATTTGTGTATATCTGTTTACCGTGACATTCACAATAGCCAACGGGTGGAATCAGCCATGGTACAATATTGGAGAAAATTCTTTTAAGGTGTGTTACATTTGCTTCTACTGAAGAACATTTTTTAAATGATGCAAAGATGTGTTGCATTCTTTTATGTTGCATTTGTTTAACTCTGTAAAACCGTGTGACTTTGCCTGTCTAAAACACCTGACGGTCTAATAAACAGCTCAACGGCCAATAGCAAGGGAGGAGAAAGGATAGGTGCGTCTGGCTGGCAGAGGGAATAAATAGGAGAAGAAACCTGGGAGAAGGAAGAAAGAACAAGAGAACAAGGAGATGAGGATGCTACAGGTCTTCCACCCAGCCACCCAGCCACCCAGCCACCCAGCCACCCAGCCACACAGTCAGCCATGTAGCAAGAATGAAAGTGAGATTTGCAGAACAGAATCCAAGAACACATCAGAACCATCATCCACCATGACCAAGTCGGCTTCATCCCACAGATGCACGGATGGTTCAACATACGAAAATCTGTCAACGTAATCCATCATATAAACAAGCTAAAAAATAAAAACCACATGATCATCTCATTGGATGCCGAAAAAGCATTTGAGAAAATACAACATCCCTTCATGATAAAAGTCTTGGAGAGAGCAGGGATACAAGGAACATATCTAAACATAATTAAGGCAATATACAGCAAGCCAACAGCCAACATCAAACTAAATGGAGAGAAACTCCCAGCGATTCTACTGAAATCAGGAACAAGACAAGGTTGTCCACTCTCTCCATACCTATTCAATATAGTTCTTGAGGTCCTAGCTAGAGCAATAAGACACCAAAGAGAGTTCAAGGGGATACAAATTGGAAAAGAAGAAGTCAAACTCTCACTGTTTGCTGATGATATGATAGTTTACATAAGCGATCCCAAAAATTCTACCAAGGAACTTCTACAACTCATAAACACATTTAGCAAGGTAGCAGGATACAAGATTAACTCAAAAAAATCAGTAGCCCTCCTGTACACAAATGATAAAAGGACTGAGGA
>PVIU01034432.1:0-11347 GCA_004026605.1 Ondatra zibethicus | reverse complement strand
GCTGAGCAGTATTCTAATGTGTATTATTCCACACTTGATCCATTCTTCCATTGAGGGGCATCTAGGTTGTTTCCAGGTTCTGGCTATTACAAATAATGCTGCTATGAATATATTGCACAAATGCTTTTGTAGTATGACTGGGCATCTCTTGGGTATATTCCCAAGAGTGGTATTGCTGGATCCTGAGGTAGGTTGATTCACAATTTCCTGAGAAACTGCCACACTGATTTCCAAAGTGGTTGCACAAGTTTGCATTCCCACCAGCAATGGATGAGTGTTCCCCTTACTCCACATCCTCTCCAGCATAGGCTATCATTGGTGTTTTTGATTTTAGCCATTCTGAGAGGTGTAAGATGGTATCTCAAAGTTGTTTTGATTTGCATTTCCCTGATCGCTAAGGAAGTTGAACATGACCTTAAGTATCTTTTGGCCATTCGAACTTCTGCTTGAAGTTCTAGCAATAGCTATAAGACAGAATAAGGAGATGATGGGGATTCAAATTGGAAAGGAAGAAGTCAAACATTTGCTATTTGCAGATGATATGATAGTGTACATAAGTGACCCCAAATACTCTACCAAAGAACTTCTACAGCTGATAAATAACCTTCAGTGATGTGGCAGGATACAATATCAACTCAAAAAAAAAATCAGTAGCCCTCCTATACACAAAGGATAAAGAAACAGAGAGGGAAATCAGAGAAACATCACCTTTCACGATAGCCACAAATAGCATAAAGTATTGTAAGGATTTATTAACCATAGAATGGAAGTCAGGAAATTTATTGTGTTTGGGGAGAGGCTATGCTTTTGTTTCCATAGGAGAAAAGAAAGCAATAGGTTCTTTCAAAATTAAAAAATAATGATCAAATTTGACTGAAGAAGACCTCCTGGAAATCTTGGCTTCAGACCTGAAGATAGAAATCAAGAAAAACTACAAGACAGGTGACATTTATGCAGATCCCTCTACATACGAGCAGCTCTGAAACTGAATGATTCATAGATCTTACTAGCCAAGAATCCTCATGACTTATTATTGCATGCTATGTTTTCATATAGCATGGATGGAGATTTATATTACAGTTAGGCTATGCAGTTCAATGAACTAACAAAGTTGACAAATGTCTTTTACCTGCTCAAACACTGAGCAGAAAATCTAAAACTGACATATCCCACATTTCATACTTGTGTTTAATGCAGATCTATATATATATCATACCTTTAGAAGTTCGTGTATTTTTAGAAAAAAAAAGGAACACACTCCAATGAAGACAAGAAAAGTATCCTAGGTAGTCCAGCCTCTCAGAATTTGTCTGTTGCTTTTTTTTTTCAAAAAAAAATGGCTCAAGACAACTTCAAAGCTGATATCTGAGAGGGTCCAGTCTCACAGACTACTTTAACCAGGACTGCACATAAGCCCTGCCCATCGAGACTGGACAATGATACAGTAACTCTTCCAGGATTTCATCATTATACCAATTTTCTTGGAGTCCTCTAAAATGCTGTCAATCCCAGACATCAGGTTGTAAATTCAAGAAGAGGAAACCCAAATTACCAAGAGGTGGATTGGGTGGATTTTGGTCATTCAGTTGGTTATAGATGCCTGTCATTGTTTAGGGGGGTTACTTGCAAGTTAGTATTGGTCATGCTCAGAGAAGAAACTAAACAAAAGAGGTTAGATTATGGGATTTCTTCCTTCCTTCCTTTCTTTCTTTTTTTCTTTCTTTCTTTTCCTCTATTCTTTCCCATATAGTAGAAAAAAGGAGGGAGTGTTGGAATAATAGGATGAAAGGGTAGATTATTTAATTTAATTTTAAATTAAAAAGTAACTACTAGTCTTATATATTTTATATTGGTGTGGATTTTTGTATTTTGATACATATTTAAATTTAAGAATTTTGGTTTTGTTTTGAGATATGGTTTGTCTGTATATGTTTGAGCCTGTTTTAGAACTTGCTTTGTAGACCAGGATGGGCTCAAATTCACAGATATTGGCCAGCCTCTGCAGTGCTGGGATTAAAGGTGTGTGCCACCACTGCTTGGTTAAGGTTAGTTTTGTTACAACATTATATATAATTATATATATATTATAATGTGTGTTTTTATATTCTTTTTTAAGTTATTTTATGTATGCAAATTACTTAAAATGTAATCTAAGTTCTAGATTTTTAAAGTTATCATTGCAAGCTCTTCAGGATAATCAAGAATTGCAGGTTAGTAGTTAGTCATCTATAGCAATCAAACTTGTGACTACAAGTCATATTACGCAGGCTTTCAAGATTAAAAGAGATATATAAATATGTTAGATGAATAGGTGGTCTTTAAACTCTTCTGAGTACTACAGAATATGGTAACTAAAATATTTTTTAAAATGGGCTTTTTAGGACAGTGATATATGTCTGTGCCTGGCAACACCAAACTACTTCAAAAACATGATGTCCATTGAAGAACCTGCATATGGAGTTTCTGCAAATGTGGCAAAGCTAGCCACTGGGCTTGCCTTTACTATTGCCAGTATACTGCCAAATTTAACAAAGGAAGTCTACTGCTGAACTTTGTCAATATAAGGTAGGCTAGTCCTTCAAAATTTCTGCTTCACAGAAATGTCTGTCAGAAATTCTCAGCCTGTAGGTCAAGATGGGTGCCCCAATGTTACAGATGAACCTTGGGTGACTATCCAGACAGCCAGGCTGTCTTTGTCATTTCATTAGTTTATGAACTTGCTTGCTCTGCACTTCTAATTTACTGAGGTAATATTTTTTCCTTGGTCCTCTGATGGGTTGAAGAACAGTTATAGTTTTACAGTTTTTCTTGTTAGAAATGATACTAAGAAAGGTGATATAAAATTCTAAACCTGAGATATAAAAAAGCTTAAGCTCTTTACTAAAGAAAATATTTTAGGGTATAAAAAGATATTTTTAGTTTGGTAATAGAAGTTACATTAGAAAGTGATTTAGGTATAAAACTTTAGACTCACCAAGACTGGATAGATAATAGAGTACTTATTCCAAAGCTGCCAAATACAAATGGATTAGACATTGTGAATATAATTTTTTACATGCTGATTGTTCTTATTGTATATAGTTTTACTCTGTTGGAGTTAAAACCTTTCCTTTTTATTTAGACAAAAAAAAGAAAATATTGCAGGATATTTGATTACACTGTGTGAATATATGATGCTGTTGTATCTTACTTGCTTATGACACCTTGTTATTGGTTTAATAATGAGCTGAATGGCCAATAGCTAGGCACTAGAGGTTAGGTGGGACTTCTGGGAAGACAGATGAAATCTAGGAAAGAATCTGAGCTTCGAGATCCCTGGGGAGACATGGCAGAACTCAGAGGTAAGATACTGAGCAGATGTAAATGAAGCACATGTCAGAATGTAAATTAAAATAACTGAGTTAATTGAAGTTTTAAGAGTTAGTTGGGAGCAAGCCTAAGCTAAGTTCAAATGTTCGTGATTAATAAGAAGTCTCTGTGTCATTACTTGTGAGATAGCAATCCAAAGAGAGACCCATTACATGGTTTGTTGGAAGAGGTTTGTTATTGTTGATGAGCTTTGAGATTTCAAAAGATTTAATCCCTTGCCTCCTACAGGCAGGTCAAGATATAAGCAATCACCAGTACCTTCTGCCATGTCTTTGTGCTACCATCATACTCTGTCCCTCTGGAAGTGTAAGCCAAAATTAGACATTTCCTTTTAATGTTGCATATGTCATGTGGTTTCATTACAGTAATAGAAGAATAACTAAAAGAATATGTAAGAGACAATGACAAGAAGAGGAGATTTTGGGAGGCTAATGATATTGATCTTCAATATGAGTTGTAATTACACAAATGTGATCATTTAGAATATGTATTAAAATGTAATTTCATGACTTGTGCACTTTCTTTGTCTTATCTTTCTCTTTATATTTCTCTTAACCAGGCAAAATATATTTTTTCTTCAAGTATTTATGCTGTCTCTCTCTCTGAGTGTGTGTATGTTTGTGTGTGTGCATGTGTGTGCATGTGTACAGTGTTACACAATTATAAGTCAGGGAACAATTTGTGGGAACCAGTTTTCTCCTAATGTGTTGGTTCAAGGGATGAAACTTACATTTTATCTTTGACAGCAAGCATTGTTAGCTGCTGAGTCATCTCATCAGGCCTCTCAATTAAAAAAAATGCTTCTTTATTCTTGAAAATTTCAATACATTAGGAATTCATGTCTACATTCTATTTTCTCTACATCTTTTCCCATATTTCCTAACAAGTATCTTTCCAAATTCATGTGTATCATATAGATCTAAGTTCTTTTCAAACAATTTTAGTTGCATAGAGGTTTCAGGTCCAAGAGAAACTATAATTGCATTCATGTGTGTATACATATATTGTGTGTTCATATGTGTTCATGAATAAACTTATGAGTGCATATAGCATATGTGTATGCATGTACACATGGAGTCAAAAGTACAACTTCAAGAATAATTCCTCAGGCCTGTCCTTCCTCCATTTTTTTGTATGTTCTTTTTAGGAAGAATCTCTAAATAACTTTCAGTTCTCATAGTAAATTGGGCTGACAGCCAGAGAGTGCAAGAATCCACCTATTGACTATTCATTCACCCAGTACTGGGATTGCAATCACACACCACTATTTCCTGTTTTGCTACCCAAATGTGGTTTCTGGATTGAACTTCAGTTCTGTCTCTTGCAAGGAAAGCAGTTAGCTATTGTTCCGGTGATACACCTGTTTTTATTTGTTCATTTTTACTTAAAAGTTCAAATTTCTAAGAGACAGAGCTAGAAATCATATCTATTTCTTGTTCTAAATGTAACCATTTTCACTTACATTTTTGTACATTTCCTTAAATTATTTTTCTCTAGAAGTGTTAAATGTTGTAACAATAAATGGAAATTATTATCAAATGATATATTAAGAAACATGAAGAGGAAATATCAAAAACATTGTTAATCCCTTTCAGTTTGAATCTTTTTTTAAAGACTGGATTCTGAAAAACATACTTAAATTTTTAATTCATTTGAACTCTCCATGGCCTCAAAGCAACTTGTCTTGCCAATGCCAGATGTTCTCAACAGCAACTTTGATTTACCAGCTGATATTTATTTCATGAAAAACTTGGATCTGATGACTTGCAATTTAACTTGGAGAAGGGGAGGCGCAATGGAGAAAGAGGAAAGGAGTGAGGGAAGAAGGGAAGAGAGGGGAAAGACTGAGGGGGGATCAGGAGAGGAGCGAGATAGACAATGGTTTATAGAAGTACCTTCAAACCCCTGTCATCCTGTCACAGTACTCCTGGGTAACATTAAATTTTCTTGCATAGAAGAGTGTAATTCTTCTGTGTTCTGACAAGAAAAAGACACTTTTTTTAGGATACTGTTTCTCATCTCTGAAAAAAAGCTGTAATTTGTGTTTGACTCATGAGGTCTCTTGCAGGTGGATTTCAAGACACTGTAACTTCCATATAAACTCAATTATTATAATTGAATTAAATTGAGGTACATGTAAGTTTGGAGACAGATTTTTCTCCTTCTTCATCCTAATATAAATGAGATTCCTTTATATAACTTGGGTGAATTAAAACTCATGACTTTTTGATAATGTGGGAATATGAGAGAACAGATAAGCCTAAGATCTAGATAGGTAGCTTTCTTATAGTTCACAAAAGTTCTTAGAAAATAATTTCGGATGGACAAGATCAGCAAATATAGAGAATAGCACTTAGAAGATGAAGGTTTCTGCATTTCCTGGATAAATGAAGCCAATGTGATGATAGATAGTGTCTACAGACATTATAATGACAATACACAGCTTCTCAATAAAGAAGAATTGAAGTGCTAGTCCCTTCATCTATGATTCCATTCAACATAGACTTCATTTTAAAATTATACTTACAATATATTAGCTGTCCAAATTTATAATTTCTCTTTGCATGCATGCACATATCATAATTTTACATAATAGTGACATGAAATGTTAGACAATATCAATAATAATATATGATAGTAATGCAAAAATAGCATGAAAGAATAACCAACTGATGAAAAATATGTGTGCTTAGGCAAGAGTTTTGTTGGCTCTTTTCATTAGCACAGGATCATTGAAAAAAACAAAGATTTCTTCACTGTGTATCATAGTAGTGAGGTAAGAGTAATCTTAATGAATGGAACTTAGACTATCCAAGTGTAGGTCATTTCTGTGATTTGGTTGACTGTTTTCCTAAAATACCCATGTATTCAAGGCTTAGAAGCATGCTGAACTAATGAGAGAGGATGGAATGAAAAATGTTATCTAGCTGGAGGGGTTTCCTTGAAGATGAGCATGGGACATTGTAACCTCCTTTCCTTGTTCCCCAGGTTCCTATCAATGTCAAGATATTCTACCTATCATGGACCTGAACCAAAAGCAGTGAACCAAACAGCTATGGATAAAGCTGAACAAATTTTGGAGGAGAATGGAAGTGCTGTGTTCTAAGTTCATTTATCTGAAGTATTTTGTTGCTGAATGGAAAACTGGCAAATACAACGGTTATAACTTGTGTTGTTGTTATTTCCTGGGAAAAGAGGCAGTGTTGGTTCTCAGGAGGGATAAATCATGTGACTCTGGGCAATTGTATCAAGTACAGGAGGTTCTTATGGGCAACTTTCTAAGCCATTGAATTAAACATAATTTTACACACGTATATACATTTTTCCAAGACAAACTTTGAATAATAGAAAAAATGAATAGGTACTAGAGAATGGCTCATTGGTTAAGAGTGAATACCGCTCTCTTAGAGGACTGTGTTCCTATGTTGGGCAGGCAAACAGCAACAATTTGAAAGTCCAGTTGCAGCAGATGGATTGTCCTCTTCTGTACTCGCCACACAAATAGCATGCACACAAATATGCATAAAAATTAAAACAAGTGATTCATGTGGCTATGTATGGCACTAGACACTGATTTGCAAATTTTGTCAAGTACAGGCTTTCGAAGTATGACCTGATGATTCTCTGGATTTCCTCAATTTCTGTTGTTATGTCCCCCTTCTCATTTCTGATTTTTGTTTTAATTTGGATATCTTCCTCAGTCTTTTGTTTAGTTTGAATAAGAACTTGTTTATCTTGATGATTTTCTTAAAGAGCTAACTCTGTTTTTATTGATTCTTTGTATTGTTATCTTTGTTTTAATTTTATTGAATTCAGTCCTCAATTGGATCATCTTCTGTCATCATCATCTACTCTTCCTGGGTGAGTTTGCTTCTTTTCGTTCTAGAGTTTTCAGGTGTGTTGTCAATTCAGTAGTGTGAGATTTCTCCAAATTATTTATGTAGGCATTTAGTGCTATGAACTTTCCTATAAGCACTGGTTTCATTGTGTCCCATAAGTTTGAATATGTTGTATATTCATTTTCATTGAAAATGATGTGTTTAAGTCCTTGCTATTGCTCTTCTTTGACTCAACAGTGATTCATTTGAGCATTATTCAGTTTCTGCAATTTGTGTTGTTGTTGAATTCTAACTTTCAGCGATGGTGATCCAATAAGACAGGGGCTTGTTTGCTTTGAATATGTTGAGATTTGCTTTGTGAAAGTATGTGCTCAATTATAAAGAATGCTCCATAAGATGCTGAGCAGAAGGTATATTATTTGTGTTTGGGTGAAATGTTCTATGGATGTCTGTTAAGCCCATTTGAGTCATAATATCTATTAGTTCGCTTATTTCTTCCTTAATTTTCTGTTTGGCAGGCCTGTTCATTGGTAAGAGTGAGGTGTTGATGTCTCCCACTCTTAGTGTATGGGGAAACAGATTAAATCAATGCTTATTTTCTTCATCAAAATACAATGGATAGGGTATATATATCAAAAAAGTAAACCTCTCTTGTCTAGCAAGAATAACCTACTTATGTTTGCAAATGTCCTTTTATAATCCTTTTGTTAAGAACACAATAATCCTCTTGTTTTCATGTTCCCTATAAAGAATAGAAAATCAAATTTCTTTTTTATTTTCTTAATATATGTGATAAAATTGGGATATAATGTTACCACAGGTCAGCAAAACATAGAGAAGAGATGTGAAAAAATATCCTCTTCTGTCTCCTGCAACATCACCTCCATAAAGACGTTGCATGGAAATGGATCTATACTATGTACTTTCAAACACAAATGTGTAAATTACTTTGTTTTTTGACACTTTTGTTTTTAAATAAGCCAGGTCAATGTTTTTGTTGAAAAAGAATAAATAATTGAGTAATTCCAACTTTAGGTAGAGCATTTCTGCAGGAATAGATATATTGTTTATGAAAGACGTCTCCTTTTCCTCTATCGTTTTTTCACATAGTGTGTAAAAACGTTCACTGAGAATCCTACATTTTTACTTCTTTTTAAAGATTCTCATAAAGTTTTTAAAATTTATTATTTCTGGAACAATTTACATAAATTTTTAATATTTCATTATTTTCATTTTTTCTAAAATGAACAATCCCCTACTTTAGTTTGCATATAGTAGGTTTTTAACAATAAAATACTTTTTCATTAAAATTTACTCTGTTTATATTATTCCCATTCTTCTAAGTATTTTATTTATATTTTTCTCTCATGCAATAGATTCTGCCTGCCGAATCCCCTCTCTCTACTCCTCCAAGTCACCTCAATACATCCTCTTTCCCCCAGATTTACTGTCTCTTATTTTCGGCTCAGGAAAGTACTTGCTTCCCAGAAATATCAACCAAATATTGCATGAGCAGTGCAATAAGATCAGATAGAAACTCTCCTATCAAGCCTGGTTAAGGGAAAGTAGGACCAGTAGGAAGAAAAGGGTCCCAAGAACAGGCATGAGTCAGAGACACTCCATTCACACTGTTTGGAGTCCCACAAACACCCCAAGCTAAACAAATGAATTACAGAGTGATTGTTTTCTTTCCATCATACTACTTTTTCAATGTAGTCTTGAAAATACCTTTGACCTTTAGGTCTATATTCTGGGAATGTACTTTCATTCTGTTTTTATCCATCTTTTAGATATTCTATTTTCTGTAATATAAATTGTAAGCTTGTTACTCTAACTAAGCTTTGTTTTACTTTTGTAGTTCTAAGTTTTTCAAAGATGCTTTTTATATCCTTAGTTTTCATTTGTCATGTGAATTTACACATATATTTTAAACTATATGTCCATATGGTCTTTTGCTTTCCCAGGATGAGAGTTTTTTATGATTGTGGTTAAAGGAGAAAAAAATAACAAAATTATTTTTGCAATTTTAAGTTCATATTTACTATATTTATATTGTGTAATAAATGTGGAGAATGATTAGATCATGATAATATTTTTGAATATATTTTCAATTTTTGTACTTGCTTATTCACTTATTTGGTGTGTGTGTGTGTATGTGTGTATTTGTGTGTTTTATAGATGTCAGAAGATAACTTGTGGCAACTGGTTCTCTCTTTCCATTGTGTAGCATCCAATTTAGTTTCAAATCCCTTTACCAAGTAAACAATTTTAGTGACTTGCACATAGATTACTTATTTATTTAAAAGATTCCCTCTAATTCTAACAGTTTCTGATAGCCACCCACTTTCCTTCTGTGAATTCACTCACTATAGATCGCTTATATAAATGGAAGTTTACAACATTTTGTCACCTTAATTTGTGACTTCTTAAATTTTGTTCATCTATGTTGTAACACGAGTCATGGGTCTTTCCATGTTTACGATAAATAATTTTCCTTTTAAACACATAGGTCAATTCATTTATGTATTAATAAGTTAATGGATGTAAGAATTGGGTCTACTTCTTGCCATTTGTGGGTAGCACTTTTCTGAATATCTATAAATATCTCATTGAAATTCTGCTTTCATTTATTTTATATCTATAGAAATAAATGATATTTCTAGATCATATAATTTTAATTTTGAAACAAATTTTATACTGTTTTCTGTATTGATTCCAACATTTTAAGGACTCATTGATGATGTTCACAAATTATAACTTCTCCTTATCTTAGTCAATTCTTTTAGTTTCATCATTTTTTGAAATGATGACAGCCTGTTATGCAAATTGATATCCCACTGTTATTTCTCTTTGCATTTCTGTAATATCTAGAAATTTTAAATCTTTTCTTATGCTTATTGGCCATTTTGTTTGCTTTTGAAAAAAATCTAATCCTTTTTCAAATTTGTCATTTGGTTATTTGATTTTTGCTTTTGCTGTGAAGTGTGGGTGTTCTCCATTTTTTACATATATTTTTAGGTGTGTGGTTGATAAATGTACGTTGCATCTTCTAAGTGGATTTTCACTCTCTTCATGGTGTGTCTTGGAGCAAAATGTTGTAAGTTTGTATCATCCCATTAGTCTATTTTTTCTTTTACTTTTCTGTAGATGTTACACCTGGCAATTCACCAAATCAACTTTTAGTAAACATGTCTTCTTTGCTAATTTTTGTGATTGCTGTTATATGATTTCTTATATTTATATCTTCAATACTTTTTTGTTATTTTTACATGCTATGTAAGATAAATAGCCTAATTACTTTACAAATGAATATTCAGTTCTCTCAGTACCTGTTTTGAAGAAATTATTCTCTCTCCATTGATTGATTTTGAGCCTTAATAATCATTCAACTGTATTTATTATGTCTACTTTTATGTTCTTTTTAAATTCTATTATTATATCTCTCTGTTTTTATGACAGTAGAGCACTGTTTGATTACTGTGTTTTATAATATGTTTACATCCAGGAAGGGTGATTCCTCTAACATTGGCTTCTTTTTAAATTGCTTTTGCTGTTTGTTGTATCATGAAATTATTCATGTTATTTGTGAAATTTTTCTATCATTATAAAAATGTTGTAGAGATTTTTCTATGAATTGCAGTTACCTTTTTTATATTTGTCTTTGTTTACTAATCATTTGCTGGTATGTTGTGTTTATGCTTGTAAACTTATCATAAAAAGAAGTTTTTCCTGAGGGCTCAGCATGATGCTTGCTCAGTATTTCACTTCTCTTTTATAGATTTTATGCTTTGATACACTGTGTGATAATACTCCTTGTACACTGTAAAGATTTGTCACTCATATAGATTTAATAAAATGCTGATTGGCAACAACCAGCAAGTATAGGCAGGGAAACCAGATTAGAGAATTCTGGGAAGGGAAAGGCAGAGAAAAAGTTGTCAGCCAGAAGCAAAGGAAGCAAGATGAGAACACCTTACTGAGAAAAGGTACCAAGCCACATGACTAAACATAGATAAGAATTATGAGTTAATTTAGGTAATAAGAGCTCATGAATAACAAGCATGACCTAATAGAACACACGGTTTATAATTAATATAAGACTCTCTGTGTTTCTTTGGAACTGAATGGCTGTGGGTTTG
>PVIU01034431.1:0-11348 GCA_004026605.1 Ondatra zibethicus | reverse complement strand
GGCCAGGAGGGATGGGGGTGGGCCTTGGACTTCCAACAGGGCAGGGCACCATGCCCTCTTTCAAGGAAGAAGGGGGAGGGAGGAGGGGTGGGGAGGTAGTGGGAGGGGACCGGGAGAAGGGGAAGAAAGGTAAAAATTTTATTTCTTTAATTATGTTTTTGAATGGAAAAAATAAAACAAAACAATGTATGGGAAAAAATTTAAAAAAAAAAGAAAAAGTATACAAATTTCACAGAATTGAAGGTAAAAACACTTGTAAAATTTTCCCAGAGAGGATTCTGAAGGCAAGGAGGTAGCATGGAAAGCTAAGCACTATCTCAATGAATTAAAACGCTTGTTCAGCACTGAGATTCAAATGATTTGGAAGACAAGAAAGGCTGTAAACTGTTTTTGTTGTTGTTGTTGTTGTTTCAAAGCAGGGTTTTCTGCGAACTCCTAGCTGTCCTGGAACTCACTTTTTAGACCATACTAGCTTCAAATTCACAGAGATCCATCCTCCTTATGTGAGTTCTTGCCACACTGGCAGCCTGTATGGAATGAATCATTTGCATATTAAATGTGCATAGTAAAGGAACAACTAGAGAACGGACATCACATACGTTTTGTTCTTTTATAAATTTTGTTTTGGCATGATTAATCTTTCCATTCAACTTTCTCCCATGGTCACTGTTACAATATTTGTATGATGTCCTAATTGCATCTTACAAGAAACAGACAGCTAAATATTGCACTAATTAAGGCTAAATATAGCAAATTTGCAAGTTTCCTAGTTGGCAGAGTGCTTGAAGTAGTATTTAAGTATCTCTGATGACAATGCACCTTATTTAAAATATTGTAAGAAGGATGCAAAGTCTTATTTCTAGAAATAAGACATAAAAAGAACAAAGAACAAGAGCAAATATTGAATTAGTGGTTTTAAAAAAAGTCTCTAAATTAGTCTTACAAGCATGTTGCAGCATCTACAAACCAACTTGCAGCTAAGACGTTTGACAGTTAGGATGAGGTACTAGTTTAGGAACCAATGAAAAAATAATCAGAAGGGTCCAGTTCACAAATACATTGTTAATTAAAATTATGTTTAGTTGAAATAATATGGAACGCTAAATAATTTGAATTTGGAAGTAAATTAAACTTTTCCTATCATCCATATTTCTCTTTTAAATTCTTCTTACTCAGTGTCTCAGTCACCATGCTCTAACGCTTTCTCAATGGGCTTAGCCTCAGCTCACTTATTTTCCCACTCAATACACGATAGCAGAAGGAGGTAATAAAAAAAATTGCTTGTGTGATCCTAAATGATTATATCTTGGTGATTATAATGTGGCCTAGTTATTCAGCACTGCGAGTGTAAGAGTAGCACCTCACATGGGCAGTGTCATGTCTCAGTCTTGAGTGGTTGAGCTTACATGGAATGGATTCAAGTGCATGCCAATTGCCAACAAAATATAAACTAGACAGACAGGCACGGAAGCATGGAGAGTATTGCAGTCAAGACTTGCTCTCTCTTTTCTATAAGTTCTTACCAGAGATGTCATCTCTGAAGAAACCTTTTATAAAAAGCTAATTTTTTGCTTTCATTGATACTGCTTTCAACCCTGACTGCTAAGTATAGGAGAAGATGAATCTACCCATCTACTCAGGACATATTAAGGCCATGATACCATGATATGCTTAATGGTTTCTGGGATAGTTTCATTTGCTCTCAAAATGTGAGAGATAGAAAAATGAAAAATATAGGTAATTCTGGGATAGTAAATATATGCAAATATGTGACAATTTAAGACCGGAAATAGGGATACTAACAAATGGTAAAAACACTGGCTTTGCCAATATGCTTTGTGTAAACTAGATCATTCCAATTATTATTACATATAATTCAAAACAAAAACTTAAAATATTAATTAAAAGAATTAGCAAAGATTCGCATGCCAAATGTATTTCAAACAAAGGCCATAACATTGATTTATGTTGAATATCAGGGTTTAGTATATGAAATGGGCAGAGCACATGGCTGTAATATTCTTGGAAGGCAGAGGAAGAAACATTGAAGACCACCAAACTAGTTTCCATTGCGAGTCTAAGTGTAGCATGGCCACAGGACAGCATTTTGACTCCACCCTACCCCCAGAAACACACACACACACACACAAACACAAATATGCAAAATTAAGTCAGTATTTAAATAGCATGAACAAATATGTATTTATTTTATCTGTATACCATACTTAGAAAAATCTACAGGTATCACATTATCTTTTACTATGCATAGAGGATAAAATAATAGTTTTTGGTAAATACATGGAAGAATTGTATGAAATTACTATTTGTTTTACTTTTAACATATTTTAGATTGTTTTAAATTTAGTGTGATCTCTAATAACTGCAAAAAAGACATTCATGCGATACTAATAGGCAGATTTTAAATAAATGTCTTTATCTAAGAATGAGTCTTGGCAGAGCCAATCAGAGGCCTAAGCCAGTAAAGGTGCCTGCTTCCAGGACTGATACCTTGAATTTGATCTCCAGTTCCATAAGGTGAAAAGAGAGACCTGATGCCGGGAAGTTTTAGTCTGACATCTTCACATATGCTGTTGCACACAAGCAGCACACACGTGTGAATGTGCATACACACTCACAAACATATATACCTACATACAAACAAATAATGTCTTTAATTTTTTAAGTAATAACTAGTGTTGCTGCTAAGAACACTATCCTAGAGGAAATGGCCTTTAACACTGTTACTTAATTTTATATTATTTGGTTTTCCTTTACTGCTTAATTTTACTATAGCTACATATGCTCTTCTGATTCTATTGAGAAAATGATTCAGGCTATGCTTTATTTCTAGATCATTTGCCACACAGTGGACATGTTGCTGTTTATGTTTATTTGCCATGATATGTACCTATTAAAGATATTGTCTCAATTCATCAGTTGTTTGAATCCCTAATTTTTTGAAGTTTTCCTTAATTGATATGGTGGTGATTGTATAAAATAAATTTACTACCTATAAATCCATAGAAATAGCTGGATATTTGTCACAAAAATACAGAACCAAATATTATATGTTGGCCAATCACATTCTTGCATTAATTTTATCAACAGTATTATGTTATTTCAATCTAGTCGGCATAGAATGGTAATTTAGTTGACTAACTTTCATTTCTTTAATGATATTGGATTTTTCATAATTTAATTTTTCAATCTAACTTTGCATGGTGTTTGTATTTTGCTTCTTTCCATGTAATATTTTTTATTATTTATTCTAGAGAAAAATCTGTTGTCAGTTTCCTGTGGTGCCAATATCTCATCCATAGCGGAATTCTGACAAATTGCTCTTTTGTCACATATGGGAACAACTCAGAGGGTGCTAAAATTCCGGACTTCAAGCTTGTCACATTTACATTTATGTCTATGATATTCTGGCTTTTATAAATTTTCCTCCTAGTCATATATTCATGTTAATATCTTTTCAAAATTCATGTGTAGTTTGGGATATACATTTATGTCCCTCAATATACATTTTAAGGTTCAGTGTAAACCTTGTCAGAATAAAATAATAATTAATTTATTACTGTAATGCTTACCAGCATTAACACTTATATTTCTCCTTGCTATGTGGACACTTTGTAGAGTGAAAATCTTGCCTTGATATAATGATTGCCCTCAACTGATCTTCATTACCTGGATTATTACAGCGCACTTTCTGGGACCTCAGTCATCCCAAATTCTGTTTCTGTTTCTCTTTGGCTGTCTCCCTGATGCTGTTACAGTACCTACTTTTAATATGATAAAGAACCTTCAATGAAGCATGGATCCAGTCTCTTTCCTTGTGTATTTCCCCTGAAAGTCCAAATAACCTTTGTGTTTATAAAACTTAGAATCAAATTTCAGTTTTATGAGAAGTTTCCAGGGGTTAGTATTTAATTATATTGAAGCTGCACATCGATCTGCAGAAAGCAGTCTTGCTTATGTTATTTTGTCTCCTTAACCACAGACATAACACAGATCTTAATTGTGTTAGTTCTTCTTTAATAGAATTCAATAAAAACCTTCTGGATTTAGATCTCATGCATAATTTATTAGACTTATTCTTAAGTTCTTTTATCTTTGGTTAATAAGACTTGTTAGTTTTCAAAATTAAAAACATTTTATGTTCAATATTTTTGTTTTTTCATTAGAATGAGTGGATGCTGTGTTTTATTTCTTGTTTTCTGTTTCTATGTTCAGTGGTTCCATGTGTCCTTTAATTAATTTGCTATATTGATAGCTTCTACTTATTTAAGAATATTCATCTTTGTTCTGATTACTTCTTACCAACTTGACACAATTTACAGTTATCTTGGAAGAAATGCCCTAACCAGCAAAAATGCCTCTATCAGACTGGTGTGGAGGCATATTGGTAGAACATTTTTTCCCCCAATTGATTTGGAAGGCATCAGTTAACTGTGGCAATTCCATCTATGGGAGGGTGTTCCTGGGTTGAATATAAAGCAGACTGAGAATGCTTGGGAATATGATAAGGGGCAGCATCCTCAATGGGCTCTGCTTTAGTCCCTATTTGATTTCTTGCCCTGACTCCCTTTGATATAGCACTGTGATGTGGAAGTCTAGGCCAAATAAACCCCTCTTCCACAAGGTGTTTCTGATCATGTGTTTATAGCACACCAATAGAAACCTACTAAGGCAGGCTCCCTTTCCTATCTACTTCTTCCTCTCCCTTCTCTCCCAATGTTGCTCTCTACACAGGTCTCATGTATGTATGTGTGTGTGTATACACATGTATGAATTTATTTGTTTTATTAAATATTATTAATAATATGCCATATATATAAATATATATATATACATACACATATGTAGGCATGTTCATATGTATGTATGTAGTATGTGTGTATATGTGTATGCATGGCTTTATATTTATATTCACCACAGATTTCATTTCAGTAAGTTAGGGAAGTGGTTCACTATTATTTTATTTACTCTACTGATGTGTAATATCTGTCATTAGGAAGTTTGTGTTGTATTAGTTCAAAGTTTTTTAAATGATAGAAAATAAGATGGAACAATTTTTATTTTTTTTGTTTTCATTTTTTGTTTTATTAAGATAGGATTTTACTGTGTAGCCCTGGCTGCTCTGGAACTCACACTGTAGACCAGGCTGGCCTCAAACATACAGAGATCCACCTTCCCCTGTTTTCTAAGTTCTAGGCTTAAAGGTGTGCATCACCACACCTGGGACACATATTTCAAGGACAAATTTTTCTAGAGTAAATTGCACATGTGTGAGTTTATTTGTTTTATTAAATATCAATAATAATATGCCAAATATATTCTTTCTGAAATTTTCCCAAAATATTGTAAGTTTATAATATAGTTTTATACAGATTGTATAACAATTTCCATGTCTATGTGTCGCCTCCTTTTCTTGTGAGCTGCATGTGGCCATGCATACCTATAATTACAACCCCAAACAACACTGTAAATTGACTGAGCGCTTAATATAAACTTTTGGTGATTACTTTTGTAGAATACCATTGCATTTCTTTTTTTTATTGATTTTTATTGAGTTCTACATTTTTCTCTGCTCCCCTCCCTGCCTCTCCCCTGCCCCCTTCAATCCTCTCCCAAGGTCCCCATGCTGCCAATTTACTCAGGAGATCTTGTCTTTTTCTACTTTCAATTTAGAATGGATCTATTTAAGTCTCTCTTAGTGTCCTCAATGTTGTCTAAGTTCTCTGGGTTTGTGGTTTGTAGGCTGGTTTTCTTTGCTTTATATTTAAACACCACCTATGAGTGAGTACATGTAATAATTTTCTTTCTGGGTCTGGGTTACTTCACTCAAAATAATGTTTTCTAGCTCCATCCATTTTCCTGCAAAATTCAAGATGTCGTTATTTTTTACTTTTGTGTAGTACTCCATTGTGTAAATGTCCACATTTTCCTTATCCATTTTTTTGGTCGAGGGGCATTTAGGTTGTTTCCAGGTTCTGGCTATGACAAACAATGCTGCTATGAACATAGCTGAGCACATGTCCTTGTGGCATGATTGAACATCCTTTGGATATATACCCAAAAGTAGTATTACTGGATCTTTTTTTTTTGAAAAAGTAATATTTTATTATAACCTTTAGATAAAAGTTTTTGCTTGTCAGGAGAACCTGAAATAACTAATGTTTTAATTGAAATAATATTAAATGAATGAAATTAATTTCCTCTCTTAAATGGATCTTGAGGAAGGTTGTTTCCTAATTTTCTGAGAAATTGCCACACTGACATCCAAAGGGGCTGTACCAGCTTACATTCCCACCAGCAGGCAGAAGTGTTCCCTTTTCCCCACAACCTTTCCAGCATAATTTTTCATCAGTGTTTTTGATCTTGGCCATTCTTACAGGTGTAAGATGGAATTTCAGAGTTGTTTTGATTTGATTCATATTTCTGATAACTAAGGATGTTAAACATTTCCTTAAGTGTTTTACAGCCATTTTAGATTCCTCTGTTGAGAGTTCTCTGATTAGGTCTGTACTCAATTTTTTTTATTGGATTATGTGTTCTTTTGACGACCAACTTCCTGAGTTCTTTGTATATTTTGGAGATCAGAGACCTGTTGCTGTGAATCTTATAAGACATGGCATCAATAACAAAGAAAATGACAAATAAAGATAGATAAAAACCAAGACAGCTAATAAGAGTGAAAGGTTTAGTTTTCCTGCAACGAGTTTTAACTTTTATGCTTTGAAACAAAAGAGGAAAAAAGAAACCAAATAAGTATTTTTTTAAATTCTGAATCTTGAGTTAATAAACTTTCTGGAAAATGTAGAGACCATGTTTAATATTATATATAATACAATGCTATTTAATTTCATAATATAATATTTCATAATATTGAATATAATATTTTCAAATAAATTTGGTACATGTAAATTCCTTTGTAACATGAGGGCCAGGCTGCTTGTTGGGGTTTCTGTTCTGTCTGGTTCCCGCAGCCATTTAGCCCCCCAAAAATTGCACAGAGTCTCCATAAGTTTCAAACTGATTAGCTCATTAGCTCATGCTTCTTATTAGCTTTTGTAGCGTATATTAACCCATTATCCTTATCTATGTTAGCCACATGGCTCGGTACCTTTTACAGCGGGGCAGGTCACATCCTGCTTCTTCGGTGGTCTGGGCAGAAGTGCAGAAAGAGCTTCCTTCTTCCCAGAATACTCCTGTTCTCATTGCCCCACCTCTACTTTCTGTCTGGTTTTCCTGCCTATACATCCTGCCTGGCCAATCAGTATTTATTTAAAACATGATTAACAGAATACAGACAATTCTCCTGCACCATTCCTTGCTAAATTTTATTGAAATCACACATTCTTATTACTAACTGCATAGAGTTTCACATAAGATGATAGCAAGCACATGTGTTATAAAAATCTCACCTACTATTTTTCTCTAAGTTTAGTTACAAACCTTGAATGGTACAGATTTTATGTTTTGTTTTGGCTTTTTAGCAGCTTCTGTGCTATTCTTGGGGTTTTCCTCATTCAGTTCTTCATCTCTTAGGTTCTGACAACTTACCATGAATTCTGATAGCTTTTACCCAGTCTGGTTCCTGAATAATATGCAGTTCCTTGATGGGAAGAAAGCCATGGTTTTGGTATTCATGTCAAGATGTGGCGTGCATTTTTCTTTCTTCTCTGTGAGCTAATGAGTTCTAGCAGAGAGAGACTTCATGCAGTTGTCTTTTGCCAAAAGTCACACTACAGCATTCCGAGCTAGAGGAAAGTCACAGCGTTAAGGAGATTTGCTGTAAGCCAAGCCTTTAAAGTGTGTGTTGAAATATTAATACATCCCTGTGTGTTTTGCAGACAATCCTGATTTGCTGAGCCATGTCTCCGTGGGCATTAGAGTTCTTGATGTCAATGACAACCCACCTGAACTTGCCAGGGAATATGATATTGTTGTCTGTGAGAATTCTAAGCCTGGTCAGGTAAGTTAATTCTTTTCTTCCTACCCTCTGAATGGAAGAAAAATAAGCAGCTTTATTTCTATTATTCTTAGGTATTATCCCCCAAATCCCTCAGTGTCATTTTTATGCTCAGTGATGATAATTTATAAGGTTTTAAGCACAAATAGTCTTTTTGAACATCATAAAAAATGAATTTTCCCTGCATCCCAATGCAATTCAGAACAATGAGTTTATTTAGGTATGATCTATTCATCATGACAATTAAAGTGCATTGAATGGTCTAGGTCCAGCCCTGTATTCAGTGAGTAGCAGACTCCACTCATGGCCTAATGAAGCCTAGAGGCTGTCTGTGAAGAAAGTCTAGATCATATACTTTTGGGATTTGTCCCAAAATGGTGAAATATTGATTATGAAAGGGGTATGTGTATGCACATATTTGAGTTTACATATACTTTTAAGAGAACCTATGCATTATGAAATGGAGAAAGTAAAGAAAACATAGACAGAAAAGGAAGTTTAATCCACTCTGCCACCCATTAGAATTAACACCTGTGGCGCACAATGCCTGTCTGTGCTCTATGAGCTACCATACAGTTCACGAGCTTTGGGCAAGGGGCTGGAGGTTGAAACCCACAAAGACACACAGAGACAGTACAGACAGAGAGACAGAGACATGGACCTGTAGTCACTGGTAAGAAGCCCTTTATTCAATAGCACCAGGGAGGCTTATATACCCAACAGTCAGGTGGGCCAACAGGTGAAAACCTTATCCTCTGTTCCTCAAGGCAAGGCAGCACAGGCTCGTGAAGCACAGCTTTCAGTAACTCACATCAGAAGATCTCTAGCAGGGAAGAGCCTCTGGAGGCCAGGACTCCAAATATCCCAACAAACACTCATGAAGTAAAGCTGGAGTGGCTGAGGCAAAAAAAAAATTAAGTGGGGAATGTAAATTAATCTTATGTGCTGTCTGACAAAATATATGAAAACCACAGCCAAAGTAAAAGTGCACGTATTATCTCACTTCCTATAACTCACCCTCACTAATGTATGGTGAGATTGGGTCTTCTCGGCTTCTCACTAGACTGTCATCATGGTGTCATTTTTGTTCTCAACCAAAGCTTGGGATTCTATAGATTCTCTCAGAACTGTTTGCTGCCTTACTTTCCTATTTGCAATCTACCAGAGAGTTCCAGGTGTTTTCTTTGCCTCTAAGGCTACCAACAACTGTGAGATACCATACCTAGTTTCTTACCATGTGGACCTTCTCTACAAAGCCAATTGTTACTATATCTGAGCATAAAATGAGCTTCTCTTGCACATAACAAAACACAATCATACAAAATGTAATCTGCTGAGTGGTACATCAGTACTGTTGGAAGATTTTGTTTGTAATGACAGACACTGGTGTTATTCACATTTAAGGAGAAGAGATTAGAGAAGAATATGCATTTTTGAAACTCATCTTAAAAATTAGATACAGATAAATTCAGATACAGGTAAATTCAGTAAGGGAAGAAGTATCAAAGTTTCATTTTAAACAACCTTGGTGCTATTAGAATGAGTACAGCATTCAAAATTACTTAAAAAATTGAAGCTCATGATGAAATGATATTTAATATCTTATGCAAATAGATATATATGTACATACATATTGGGTGATCAATAGAAGCTTCTTAGCAGACACACAGGTTATTCATTTTAAATATGACTGGGCAATATATACATTGATGTTTAGTCTAAAACAGGCAACATTTAGAATCAAAGATGTATAGAACCAGAAAATATATTACTGCTTGCTATAGGCTAAAGGACAGGAAATAAGGATTGTGATGTGATGCCTCCCTATATATAGCAGCATGATGTAATACTATTAACATAATATAAATGCTCTGGGTCATGTTCTCATCAATTATGAAACATATATGATGACATTTTCGCATGAGTTCTCATTCCTATCCGAAACAGAGAGATTGAATAAAATATTTATGTGTACATTCGTGCAACTACTTATGACTCTCCTGTCATTAAGGATGAAATTTAAAATGCACAGATAACAGATATAAGGAAGAGTAGTATTATAAGCTGATGCTTCATAAGAAAAGGTAAAACCAAAAAATTACTTATAATTAACATCATGGATACACTCATTAAATATACTTTCATAACATGTTCCCCAATAAATCCAAGAAAATCCCATAGAATGCAAAAAGTTCTTACTACAATAAAAAACACAAAATTATTAGAAAGAATATTAAAAAATAACCATATCTGAGGGTTGAGAGATCGGATGCTTAAAAAATAATCCCACACTAGCTCAGAACTAAGAAATAGACAGGCATTTATTAAAGGGTAAAACAACACGAACCCAAGAACAAGGGCCCAGGGTCACAGAGAAGGGGCCAGATGCGCTTCTGCACCCAGGTAAATAGTCTATGAGGCCACGCCCCAGTAGGCAGGTAGTTACTAGTTTGTAAACCTTCCCGCAGAACATATCACTTTGAAAATGAGATAATTCTTGCTTATATAAACAGAACTATGCTATTAGTGATGGGATAAGTGATGTCGAGTATTTCCTTGTTTCAGTATGTCTGGACTATTGGGATCTAAAGAAATTCCAATGGAAATAAGTTAATAATCTGGTACATAAAGATATTGTTATCCTATCTTAAAAGAAAATTTTCAAAGCTTACATAATATGAACACACACACATATATATGCAATTATGAAAAACCTTTATAAAATAAAATATTTGATCTGCAGAGGCAGATTTCATTATTATTATAAAATTTGTATACAAAGTAGCATTCAGCATTTCATTAAGATATTCATTGTTTTAAATTGAAGAAGAAATACATAGAAAACCATAAATAGGTAGTTTGGTAGTCTGAAGATTCATATCAGCACTAGATAGTATATTTACATAAATTTGACATGATATTGAAAACTAAGCATCATGATCGTTAAATTTTATATAATGTTAAGTATGTCACTCTCATAATAATACATATTTTCAGCTTTTCACACAATATGTACTAAACATTTATTATTGCCTGAACTACAAAGCTTTAGCTATTACAAAAATATATTTTCCTTCATTCTTATCATAATAAAATGGATGTTGAAAATCAAAAACATTTCAAAAGAAATAAATGTTCAAAACTCAAGTCCAAATGGATTAAAGACCTCAACATAAAATCTAACCACACTGAACCTGATAGAAGAAAAAGTGGGAAGTAGCCTGCAGCACGTGGGCACTGGTGACCAGTTCTTATGTAAAACCCCAAGGGCACAGACAATAAGAGCAACAATGAATAAATGGGACCTCCTGAAACTGAGAAGCTTCTGTAAAGCAAAAGACACAGTCATTAAGACAAAAAGGCAACCTACTGA
>PVIU01034430.1:0-11323 GCA_004026605.1 Ondatra zibethicus | reverse complement strand
CCGCAGACAAAGGACTGCTGAACTTGCCTAAAGGTGAGATGATCCTTCAGGGTTCCTGCTTCATGAAAGAGTCTGTGAGACATTCTGCAGGATACAGAAGAAAGTGACTGAACTGTCTTTGAATTTTCCTGCATCATGGAAATGTCTGCTGGACACTATGGGCCTGTAGGCTGAAGATGGATGCCCCAACGGTACATAGACCTTTCTAATTTCTAAATCTGTTTCATCTGATGAAAAAGGAGGAGACTCATCTCCTTTGTCTTGGCTTTCCTCACTTTCTCTGTCCTCTGAAACAGCATCTTTATTGACCTGTGAAGGAACAATTTCTTCTGCTGACTGATAATTTCTAGCCTGAGTGTTTTTCCATTTGCTTTCCTGTTTTACTTCAGATACAACTTTAAGTGACTTCTCACTCTGCAATGGCTCCAGAGCTTTTGAAGCTAAATTACATAAAGACCAAATTTTTAATGGTATGGGCCCTCCTTTCTGATAAGCTCTCCTCAAAGCTCTCATAAATTGCTTCCATATCTTCAATTTCAGTTGAATGTGAGGAGTTGCCAGAAACCAATGGCAATGCCATCTAGCGAATACCAAAAGCTCTGTAAGCTGTTTTTCGTTTACTTTAACTTCATTACCTTTCAACAGGCATTTTAATAACTGCATATACTATTGCTTCTGAGATGGGAAGTTGCCCATGACCCTGCTGATCCTGGAGTCCCCTTACCCTGAGGAGACTTTTCCTTCCAGTTCTTCAAGTGGCCAGCTTCTCTGTCCTTCTTCAGCAGATCCGTGGTCCCCATTCAGCCACACATTGATTGGGTTGTCAAATGTTGCAGTTGGGTGTTGGGTTTACAGCGTCCATGAATTAAGACTAAGAGGCACCAAAAGAATGAATTTAGTCTTTCTTGGCTGCAGGGTGCATCCATGCATAAGGACTGAACCCCTTTCCTTTCACCCCGGGCTTCTTTTATTTTTCTCCAGTTTATACCTTAGCAACTTGATTTCTGTATCCTTAAAACATTCTGACAAAACTTCCAAAGGGACAATGACAAGTGCAAATTCTCGATTCAGCAGGTACCACAGTTTTCTGGGATGCCCCACAACTGAATTTTTCATAGGCTTTGTATCCTTGAGAAACTCTCAGGCAAGATCTACATATAGGGCAACAAGGGAAACAAAAGGTATCTGCTAAACAAAAGAGGGATTAGGGCTAGGTGCTAGCACTCTGGAGTCAGACCAACTATAGCTCAGTAAAATGCTCCCACAACCAGAGTCTCTGAGTTCTCTGGGGGCATCTAGCCTAGTACCAAGATACAGAACTCTCTGCAAAGAAACATTGTCCATCTGCTGTGTCCATAGCTGTGGCCACCATGGCTGTTGAATGCTTGTAATGTGGATTGTGAAATTGAGGCATTGAATTTGTATCATTTTGTTTAGTGTTGACTGATTAAATGGCCATATGCACCAAGTGGCCATCATGTGGACAGAAGACGTGTGGTATATGACAATAAGTACATTTAGGAGAGACACTAAGGATGCCTGGATACTTTTCAGGGTACACAGGCTCTTCTTACTCCAGAAAGATCTAAGATGTTATTTGACCCTAGAAATCCCTGGGAGAGCTCCAAATTGGGCAACTCCCTCATGCTTTCAGGTTCTCTGGATTCCTAGCTGTTGCTTCCAAATTGTAGTTGGACCTGTCACAGCCATCACAATCAATGAAGATGCAGACTTCACCACTTCAGAGGGTCACTATGAGCCTTCTTCAAATGATGTTATGACAAGGTTCATCCTTCCACTTTATACTGTTTCAGTCCCTTTCAACTGTTCCCTAGTATACTGTTACAGTTTATTATTAATGTGTTCATTATGTCAATTACTACAAGATGATATTTAAAAGAAATCTTTCCTCCTCCTTTTCCTCTTCCTCTCCTTCTTTTACACAGGAGCCTCAAAAGAGAGAGAAGAGATCCTGGGAGCAGATTTCTAAACAAACCACCAAGATTCCAAGTTATGTCTTTTCAAGGTATAACAAACTGCAACACATCTTTAAACCTAAGTCTTCTTGAATGTGAGACACACAGTAACTTTCTCAAAGCTAACACTGCCTTCTTTTATGCAGCCCTTTGGCCATGATCAGCTAAGTGAGGGTCACTAGGGTTGAGAGTGGGTTCTGTCAAATGGTCTGAGTCTTGTGCAAAGTGAAGTAAGGGAGATTGCCTAGGGCTTGGGAAGAGTATGTTTCTTTGGGAAAAAACAACATAGCAGTGGTAGAATGTTAATAGTTCTGGCAATATTGCAGAGTATGTGGAATGTTTAAGTCCTTCCCTCTGATAAACACACAGAGTCCAATGACTTCCCACAGGTTCACACTGCTGATGCAATATATGTTTCCAATGGGCTTCAGTGTTCTCAGTTCTCACACTGTATTAAAAGGAATGTGTGGGAAGCCTGGCAGTGGTGTAGCAAATATTTCAAAGGATTGTTTTTTTTCTCATACTCATAGATACTTGATAGTTTAGGTCATGAAAGCATACATGAATCAATCATGAGAAAGATACTCTGGGAGAAATATGGACAAATTCATATGAAAGTTGAATATTATTAAACCCCACCCTTAGCAGAGGAGCTTTTGTCAGTCAGTGACTGTTCCAGGAGAGTGAATCATGTTTTTTCAGGAGTGTAGTCACTGGTAAGTGGCAAGGGAGACAGTAAACAACCTTGCATCCAAGCTCATGAAAGCCAATGGGTCATAAAATAGAACATGAAGAAGGTGGGGGAAGCTGTTGGGAAGAAAAATGGGGTTTATAGGAAGTGAGAAAAGAATGATCAAATACTGGAAAGGATAATACGATCAAATATGCACACATAAAATGGTTAATATGTATTACAAAATTTTTAGAAAGAGAAAGTTATAGATAGCAGAGACATGAGTGAGCTCCAAGGAAAAATCAGGTCAGGAGAAGTAGGGACCTGCTCTCTCGGTGTGTCAACCTTATTTCATCTGTACATTTTCTTCTTACATCCTAGGACCATATTCCTGCCCTTCTCAAACACTTCACCCAAGCTCAAATCAGGGCCCTTCTATCTGTCATGAACTTTCTATTCTAAAATATTCTAGTGCCGTCCTGCTACCCGGACCCAGGACAAAAATCTTATACAGCGGCAAATGATTTTGCTACTTCCCCATGTTTCTTTCAAGAGTTGTGCTGTCCCTGGTATGATATCTCCTGAGATGTTACCATTTAGGACACTCCCATGACCTATTTCTAGTCCAAGGTATAAGGCATAACCACATCTCAATGTTTTGGTTGAGTAATTCTTTGGAGGAACTTTGAGTCATTGAATCAGGTAGCAGATATTTGTGTAGTGAAACTTCCAGGTAGTTTTAGCATCTGTGACTATGGATCACCCCAAACTTTAAGTCTTCCTTGTGGAGGCAACAGTAAAGGGACAGAGAAACCATTTACATCATGCCTTGTCCAAAAATTTTTCAGCTGTTCTGAGTGATGTGTGTGTGTGTGTGTGTGTGTGTGTGCATGCTTTCATGTGTGTGCAAGTGTTCTTTTGTTTCAAGCTATATCTTAACTATGCTCCCTTGCCTGATCCTGAATTTTGTAGGCTTTTTATCTTAGCTCCTGAACCCTGTACCTAATAGTTCAAGTCCTTTATCAAATTTTTGGTCCTGAAAATGATAAAAAGTAGTTGTTGATTATTTTCACGGGTGCATAGCTTCACTTCATCAGATATTGGAGGCTCCCTGTTCAAGTGACCACAGTGTAAAGTGTTGACTGGAGACTAGGTAATGGGAAAACTGAAGAGAGTTAATGAGTGTTAGAAGGGTCTTTATTGTAAATCTTGGCAAAAGGTTGAATGGAAAAAATCTGAGTTGAATGAGTTCTTCTTAAATTTGTGAGCAAGGAGCTAGCCTATAACATCTGTGATAATGCTGAAAATTAGAATCTGAGTTGAATGCCCTCTTCTTAAATTTGTGAGCAAGGAGCTTGCCTATACCATTTGTGATAATGCTGAAAATAACACGTGGGCCTGGCATCAGAAAGAACAGAGTCTTAACTTGGTCTTTCACAGCTCTGGAGTGAGGGAAGCTTGGAGAGGTAGTTGTGGAGAAGATGATGGCTGGGCATGGATATGTCAAAAGGAATAGGTGACCTATAGCTGGCCCACTATCAGTGGCTTAGAGCAGATGTCATGAAATGAAGAGTTACCCTGGAGTTTAATGGCTCTGATCTTCAGGGCACATCAAAGTCTTTCTTTTAAACCACCCATCTCTGATTTACAGTAGTAGAGCCTGAGAACTCATTTTCATAGAAGAACCTGTCCAGTAAGGTGACTAATATTTAGGAGTCTTTGAACATACAAAGGAAAGTCCTCTGTTGATATTGATGCTGTGATTGCATCTGACATTACTGATGCACTTGGGAGACAGCCTTTAGCTAAAACAATCACCTTAGAGGGCTGATAGGGAGAAACCTGGGAGAGTGGGAGAGACTGTGTCACCCACAGAATGAAAGTTAAGTATGCAAGGATAGAAAATTGCCAGTGTGGAGATAACTCTTATGGAAAATGACATTTGTTGAATACATACTGAGCAGCAGAAAAAACCAAAGGAATGAAGGGTCCAACTTTCTCCTGTGTGACTACAACTCTCACTCTCCAAATTTCTTTGTTTTTTTACATGTCTTATTTTTATGTATTATTAAACATAGATTATTTTTCATGCAATAATCTCAGAACATTTTACCCTCCCTTTAATCTTCCCAATTCCTCCCTACTTGCTCTCCCATCCCTCTTTCTGTCTCTCATTAGAAAAAAAAAACAGATTTCTAGAAGACAGCAGCAAAATAGAACCAAATAAAATATAATTAGGAAAAGAAAAACCATCATATTGAAGTTGCACAAAATAAGCAAACAAAAAAATAAAAGAGCCCTGTATCCTTCCACTCTTTTCCCACTGCATCTCCAGAAATCTGCCTATGGTTCTTGTATACTTTCCTGAATGCTGTTGCTGCTCTTGTGTTGTATACTCATATCTGAGAATCTGGAGGTAGGAATGATAGATGGGAAAACATGTGGCATCCGTCTTTCTCGGTATGAGTTACCTCACACATTATAATCTTTTCAGGGTTCACCCATTTACCTGAAAATTTCATAATTTCATTTTTTCTTTGCATCTGAGTAGTATTACATTGTGTATGTAATTTTAATTATCCATTTACCAGTTGATGAACATGTAGTTTATTTCCTCTATTGTAAAAGGAGTATAATAAATATGGATGAGCCATACACCAGTGCAGCAGGATATAGAATCCTTTGGGTGTATGTTCAAGAGAGCTAGAGCTAGTTAAATCTATTTCTAGCCTTTTGAGGAACCACCCATTGATTTTGTAGTAGATGCATTGATATGCACCACCACCGCTTGTGAGTAGGTGTTTCCCTTTCCCTGTATACTTTCTCTAGTGTTTATTGTTATTTGTTTACTTATTTTAGTCATTCTGACTGGAACAAAATGGATTCTTAAAGTACATTTAATTTGTGTTTCCCTCATGACAATGGTTCTAAACAGTTAAAAAATAATTCTGCTAAGTGGTGGTGGCTCCCACCTTTAATCGCAGCACTTTGGAAACATGAAGGCAGATTTCTGTGAGCTCAAGGCCAAGCTGGTCTCTGTAAACAAAAAAAAATTCTTAGTTATCTGTGTTTGTTTGAAAAACTCTCTGTTTAGCTTAGTTCCACATTTTTAATTGGGTTGTATATATACATATATATGTATTTGGTGATTAGTCTTTTGAATACATTGTGTATTCTAAACAATAATCCTTTGTCAGAAATGTAGCTGGCAAGTATTTTTTCCCCATTCTATAGGCTGCCACTTCTGTCAATCAGTATTTTCTTTTGCATTGCTGAAGCTTTTAAATCTCAAGAGGTCCCACTTGTTCTTTACTGGTTCTATTTCTTGCTTAACTGGTGTCTTATTAAGAAGTCTTTACTGAAACTTATATCCTGAATTGTACCTTATGCTCTTTCTCCTAAACTTTTCAGAGTTAAAGGCCTATCATTGAGGTCTTTGATCTATGTGGAATCATTTTTTTTAAAAGAATGAGAGATAAGGATCAAATTTCATTCTTCTACATGTGGAAATCCCTTTTCCTCAGAGCCATTTGTTGAAGATTCTCCTCTCTATTCACTGATGTATATTCTTGGCATATTTGCAAAAAAGAAAAAAATCAGATGTCAGCAAGAGCTTGGGCTTCTATGTGGGTCTTACATTTTATTCCATTGGTAAATGTATCTGGTTTTGTGTCAGTATCATACAAATTTTATTGTTATGTCTCAATAGTATAAGTTAAAATTAGGGGTGGTTATACCTTGAGAAGTATTTTTATTGTTAAGGATTTTCATTGCTGTTTTCACTATTTTGGGCTTCCATATAAATTTTAAGATTGCTAAGTTCATTTTCTATGGAGAACTGAGTTAGAATTTTGATGAGGATTGCAATGACTTTGTAGGTCACTTTTTTTTAGGATGGGCATTTTGACAATCAATCATATCAGTTCATGAACATGGGAGAATTTTTTACATGATATCTTCTTCAGTTTCTTTATTTATTGTTTAAACATTTTCTTAGTATGGTCCTTTCTTTTTGTTAGTTCAGTTTATTTCAAGGACTTTGTTTAAGCTACTGTGACTAGGTTTGTTTCTCTGATTTCCCTGATTTTCTTCTCAATATGCTTGTCTTTAGCATATGTAAAGGCTACTGGTTTTGATATGCTAATAAGGTAACATGCCACACTGCTGAAAGTTGTTAATCAGCTCTAGGAGCTTGCTGGTAGATTCTTTGGCATCTTTCATATATGGAACTAGGTCATCTTTAAACTTGTCTTCTTCCTTTCTTATTTGCATCCCTTTAATGTTTTCTCTTGTCTTATTGCTCTAGCTCAAAGCACTATATTGACTAGGAGTAGAAAGAGTGTACATCCTTGTCTTGTTCCTGATCTTAGTGGGAATGATCTCTGATGATGGTTTTAAGTGTGTGTGTGTATACACTCATATGTATATATATTTATATATATATAAACTATATGCTATATATAGGCAATAAATATATCAGCAATGTCTAGTCCATTTGTATTTGGCAAATTCAGAGAAAATACTCCATATCTATCCTATCTTGGTGAATCCAAAGTCTTGTACCTAATTTACTTTCTATCATAACTTGCCTTCTGCATAGGTAGACAAGGAAAACTATAGCTCTTTAGTCTTATACTCCAGCAGAGACCAAAGAAGGAAATAATATTAACTGAGTAAGTAGGAAGTGTAAGCAAGCAACTTCCAAAAAATGTGAGCAATGAGTGAAACAGTTGACTGCCTGGACTGTCACCCAAAGTTCCTGTACAATGTTGGGGCATCCATTATTGGCACACAGGCCTAGCATATCCAACAGACTTTTCTATGAAGTAGTATATTCTGAAGGGATGACCTTACTTGTCTTGACAATGTTTGGCAGTCACTTTCTTTTGTGTCCTGCTTGTCTAAACTTTTATTATATATATAAAACTTTTATTTTACATATACAGACTTATGTCTGTTTGTATGTAAAAATAAAACACTTAGAGCTGATAAACACTCTCAACAGAGTAGCTTGTTACAGTGTTAACATATCAAAATCAATAGCCTTTACATATGCTAAAGACAAGCATACTGAGAAATAAATCAGAGAAATCAGAGAAACAAACCTAGTCACAATAGCTTAAACAAAGTAATTTGGAATAAACTGAACTAAGAATATATATAAAACTTTTATTATGTTGAAATATATGGTTATTGTCCCTTTTCTTTTTATTAAATCTTAAGAAGAATAGTGGAAGAGGGAGCTGAAAGTGTGTGAAAGCCAGGGACTGAGAAGGACTGGAATGAAGCAATGCCATTCAGACATGACAGCACTACTGTCTTCATGATTGACACAGAACCCTGGAAACACACAGATTAAACGTCAGCACCACTCTACCTGCCATCGTTCACACACCACAAGAAGAGACTGAAGGATAGTGAAAATGGGTCTCAGCTCCATCCTGAGCCTCCTGAGGTGACCTTCTTATGAGGCAATTTTAAGTTTGTGTTTATGTGGGAACATTTCTGTTGTGATGGGAGTAATCTCTGTTTTAGAAGTCCAGAGTGGTGGTCTCTAGTCATTTGACATTAGGTTCATTGAGGAAATATGAGAAATTCAGTTGAAGAATGACTTTTACTTTCATTTTTAAACATTTAAACTTCTTTCCTTAAAAAGAGTTTCCCACCCCCCAGAAAACAAAACAAAGCAAGAAAACTAAATCAGCACCTATTCCACACTGCTTCAGCTCCTGATGGCTGCTTGTGCAAAGTTCAGTTCATGGTAGGCTGAACTATGTTTTAATGTCACTGATACCATGAAAGCTGAATTGAGTGATATAAAATGAGTCACCTGGAACAAATGAAGAATGCCTTCATATTGAAGTGAGAATACTGGAATGGGTGCAATTCAAGTTGAGTAACAGCCATATCATTAAGAAGTACATAACAGTTTCAGGTAGCAGAAGAAAAACAAAAGTGAACAAAGGACTATAAACTTGTTGACCCAGATTCTCTTGTTGTGTCTGGCATTGTTCTGGAGTTCACACAGCCTAGGTCAGAGTTCCTTGTGTTCCATTTCTCAACTTCCTATTTTCCTAGCCTGATCTATGCATCAGACTCCCAGTATAGCCATGTAAAATAGGAAACTCATCACGCATCTTTGCATTTGAACATTTTTCTCTTCATAGTTGTCAATTGCTCACTTTTTCTGACATTCGCAGTTTCTCTTTTTTCCATGTAAATGTTGACTTTTCATCATAAAACTATGAAAATGAGGTAAGGTGGAAATTTCTGTAATCTTCCAAAAGTCAATGTCTATTTCTCTATTGTAGGTTTTTCATTTATTTTTTAAAATTTTATTTGTTTAAGAAATAACTATGTTTTCTCATTTTATTTACTAATCCAAGTTTCTACTTCTTCCCATCCTCCCACTCCCTCCACCTCCACTCCCCTCCATTCACTCCTCAGAGAGAGTAAGGCTTCCCATGGGAATTCACCAAAGACTAACACATTGCTTTGAGACAGGGCCAAGGCACTCCCACTATATCTAGGCTGAGCAAGGTATCCCTCAAAAGAGAATGGGTTCCAAAAATCCAGTCAAAGCAGTAGGGATACTAGTATCTATTTTCATCATAATAATGGAGGATATTTTATCCATTTTTTAGTTCTGTGGCATCCAGTTTGTTTCCGGTTTCTGGTATTTATGAATAAAGCCATTATGAACATAGTTTGGCAACTGCCTATGTGGTAGGATGATGTATCCTTTGGGTATATGCCATAGAGTGGTATATCTAGGTCTTGAGGAAGATCCATTCCCAATTTTATTTTTCTGTTCCCTTTTGCCTAAGTTATATATATATATATATATATTCTTTTATTTTTCATTCAAAAAAAATTACACTTCCTCCCCTTCTCCTCGTCCCCTCCCACTCCCCCACTAGCCCTCCTCCCTCCCGCTGCTTCCTTAAGAGGGGGCAGGGTACCCTGCCTTGTGGGAAGCCCAAGGCCCTCCCCCCTCCATCCTGGCCTAGGAAGGTGTGCATTCATATAGACTAGATTCCCAAAAAGCTAATACATACAGAAGAGATAGGTCTCAGTGCCATTATCATTGGCTTCTCAGTCCGCCCCCACTGACAGCCACATTCAGACATTCTGGTTTGATCATATGCTTATTCAGTCCTGGTCCCGCTGGATTTGGTGAGCTCCCATTAGATCAGGCACACTTTCACGGTTGGTGGACCAGCCTTTCCCGGCCCAATTTCCTTGCTCATCTTCTCCCACCTTCTGCTCTTTGACTGGACCTTGGGAGCTCAGTCCATTTCCCTAAGTTTTTCACAACAGGGTTTCACTGTTCGGCTATGAGTGTACTGGAACTCACAGAGATCTGCCTGTCTCTCCCTTCCAAGTGCTGTGTTTAAGGAGAATACCATTTTTTTTGAGGAAGCACCATATTAATTTCCATAGGGGTTGTACAAGTTTGTATTCTAAGATCAATATCACAGTGACAGCTGGTAAGAATTCAGAGTAGGGAGAACACTCCTCCATTGCTGGTGGGAGTGTAAACTTGTGTGAGTCAATTACTTATGGTGACATATATTTTACTTGTTCAAACATAAAACAAAAATATCATTTTTGGCTAGCATATATATAACACAAAGTCCATACTTGTGTTAATATAGATATGTATGTTACCTTTGAAAGCTTGTGTGTTTTCAGAGCAAGGGGACCAGACTTTAACAAAAACAGGTGGCCCAGGTTATCTAGCCTGTCAGAGTGCCTATGCTGCAATTTCTTCAGAATTCTGCATCAGGAATAGCATCAAGGCTCCTGGCTGAGATGGTACAGTCTCACAGACTACTTTGTCCAGTTCTGTAGATCAGCGTTGTACATTTCCATCACACAGAGACTGGACCATAAATGTTATGACTAATTTTTTCATGGCTTTACCATAATTTCAATTTTCTCAGGTTCCCTAAAGTTGTCATCAACCCCATACAGCAGGAAGCATCTAGAGAACACAATGCCTACATTCCCATGGGTAGTTTTTGGTCATCTAGTGGTTTATGGATATTTTTCATTTTTAAGGGGAATATATGAACATAGAATAAAAAGATAATTATTAACTTCAAATATTTTACATTGGTGTAGATTTTGGTATATTGATACAAATTTAAAGTTAGTTTTGTTATACTATATGTATTCTTCTATTCTTGTTTGGGGTATTGTGCTTATTCAGGTCATTTAGAAATGTAATGTATAATTAAGAAATATAGGTTTGATGTGGGATGTCCTTCTGTATATGTGTTGCTTTTATAGGTCAATGCATAAAGCTGTTTTGGCCAATGGCTTAACAAAGTAAAGCCAGGCAGGAAATCTGAACAGAGATAAAGAAAGTAGGTGGAGTCAAAGAGACAGCATGTAGCTGCTGAAGAAGAAAGATGCCAGAACCTTTGGTAAGCCACAACCTCAAGGTGATATACAGATTAATAGAAATGGGTTAATTTAAGATTTAAGAGCTAGCTAGAAATATGCCTGAAGTCATCAGCCAAAAGGTGCTCTGATTATTATAGTTTTTGCGTGATTATTTGGGTCTGGGTAGTCAGGAAACAAAAGTACAGACTTCGTTTACAAAATGGCACCCAACATGGGAGCATGGATCCACATGAGACCTAGGAAAGCTTAGAAAAAAAGGAGG
>PVIU01034429.1:0-11384 GCA_004026605.1 Ondatra zibethicus | reverse complement strand
TCCTTTAGGTATCTGTTCGGTACTACCAGGGACCTGGGCTGGATGGTGCTGGAGCAAAGTCATTGCTCAGAGTCCTGCAGCACTAGACTCCTCCTGCCTGCCTGCCTGCCGTGTGTAGCACCATCATTTGCTCAGGAAATTATTCTGACACAGCCTTATATGAGGGAGTCTTGGGGAGACCCGAACACATCAGGGACTGCGCAGCAGGGCCAATTTGGGTTAGTTCCACACATTCTTGGGTAAGACTTAATACCCTGTTCTTAAGCCCAGAACTGAAAAGCCCCAGGCCACCTTTTGTTTTAGCACCTGGTCACTGTCTTGGTTGTGGACTGCTTGATTTATTTAGATTTCCTTCCAGCATGCTTCTGGGGGACCCGCTACACTCACAGGCAGGTCAGCTGTCCCCTAGTGTGCACTCATTCTACTGCACAGTAGTGAATCTCCCCCCATGGCTACAAATGTCCTAGAATATAAGAGCAGATCTTTTGGGAATCCTGGGCCAGAGGCTGTTCTGGGAACTGAGCAAGACCTTTTTGAGTGACTGGCCAGGTCACCTGAGTTACCCCTGATTAGATGTGACCAGTGAACAGTTTGAAAACCTGTAGCTAGAAATAGGTGTAATGATCTGTCTCTTTAAGAGACAAGCCACGCCCACTCCCCCATCCGCTGAGGCAAGCTGATCTTCAGCTTCCAGCCTGAGTTCTCTTTTCCATCTTCCTCTCAGAGAGGCACCTTCTGCCTCTCTCCCCACTTCTTTCCTTCCCCTGTTTCTGACTCTCTCTTCTCTCTCCCCCCTCCCCTTTTTCCTTCCCCTCCATAACCCCTTGAATAAATATCCAACCTCACTCTGCATGGTGTGCCTATCTCTGTGCCTCCCACCCACTGCCTGCCCACACCACTCACCGAGGACCAGCCAGCTGCCACATGGCTGGGGGACCAGCCACCTTTGTTTGGGGACCTGTCGCATGGCAAGCTGCCGGGGACTTGCAGCAAATCATTTCATTGGTGCCTTTTGTAGTTAAGGCTCTCCTCCCTGGGTGCTTTACAGTCTGAGCAGCCTTTCTGTAACAAACTATTCTAAGGAACACGAGGCAGTAACTCATCAAATTCCACTAACCCTCTCCATTATTTGACATTTTAAATACACAGACTTCAGATGGCTTTCTGGACATTTCTATCCTCACATCTGAAGACTCACATCTCTTTAATTCGGAGCTCATTTTGTGTTGAATGTTGCAACGCTTGTCATTTCAAACTAATATATTAGAGTCAGGGGAGAATAATGAACTTGGAAAATCGAGACTCCATAAATAAAATAAATAACAATACATAACCAATTTGAGTACATTTACAGAATACTGAAGTGGAATGTCAGCCTAGAGTTGTGCATACTGTCGTTATTAGATGACAACACAGGACTGACTGTTGACCTGTGCTGAAGGTAGAGAATTTCTTTTTTTTTTTTTTTCCCATGTTACGAGTTTAAAGAAGGTAGAGGATTTCTAGAGGCCCCACATCTCCCCCTCCGTCCCCTGTAGCTCTTGGGTCCTGCAGTTGATGGCAAAGGTTGTTGCCTCTGACCTTAGGAGGGGTGAGAGAGATCCAGTACAGGTGTGGAAGCTTCCTTGTTAATGGCACCTTTACCGCTGCTGTGAAATGAAGTTGCTGGGAAAAAAAATTGCGCTTGACTTTAACTCCCCCTGCTGGGCAGAGCTTAGTCACACCTCTCAGAGTGGATCCTCTCTGTCTTACTGTCTCAGAAATGGCCCATGTCCTGGAGAAAAATGATGAGCTTCTCAGAACGCTGCTTTTACTTCACAGGAACTTGCTCACATATTGTTTTATGTATTAAAATGAAGGAGATTGGCATGGTGCCTCTTACCGTTATCACAACTCTTGAGAGACTGAGGCAGGAGGATGGTGAGTATAAGGCCAGCCTGGGTTACATATTATTGAAACTGTTTCAAAATAAAACTAAACAAAAACCCCATTAACCAGTGACAGAATTAGGACTATGTTTTATATCTCAAAATATTGACATTTACAAAGAAACAACTAAGCTGTTTTTTTCCTATGAGTGTCAGCTGCAGGCCACCCCTCCCCATGACTGTTACAGTGTATCCAGTTGTCCCTCTGTCCAGAAGCTCCACAGCCCTGGCCTATATCAGGCATGTAGTGTCATCATCTGTGTCCTCCCCTTATCACCTCCCACCACATCCCCTCATGCCCCCATCCTCTCAGGCAAGTTGCTCAGGGGTGGAGATCCAAACCAGGTGAGAGTATGGGACCTACCCCATGGGCAGGCCTGTGCCTGGTATTCCTTCCCCACAGCCTGGAGCCAGCCACTCTGGTTTATTTAGTTTTTCCTTGGTGTTGAAGATTGAACCTAGGGCCAGCTTTTGTAGTTAAGGGGAATCTCCCAGGGTTTTTCAAGTGCCAGGTTAGCACACTTGCACTGCACTCCCACACCCTGGACCTGTCTCTGACCTTTTGTGCTGTGTTGGGGCTGAAACTCGGTGTCTTGTACATGCTAGTTGTTTTGGGTTACTTTTCTCATTACTATGATAAAATGCCCGAACAAAGCAGCTTAAGGAAGGCAGGCTTTATTATTACTTTTTTACAGTTTTATTTATTTATTTATTTACATATACAGTGTTCTGTTTGTGTGTATACTTGCAGCCAGAAGAGGGCGCCAGATCTCATTACAGATGGTTGTGAGCCACCATGTGGTTGCTGGGAATTGAACTCAGGACCTCTGGAAGAGCAACCAGTGCACTTAACCTCTGAGCCATCTCTCCAGCCCGGCAGGCTTTATTTTTACTCAGTTTGGATGTGTAGTTCACCATAACAGAAGGCATGACAGCAGAAATGAGGCAGCTGGTCACACTGCTCCAGAGAGAGGAGAGACACATGCTATTGCTCAGATTCCTTTCTCCCCCTCCTCCTGCTCCTTCTGCTCCTTCTACTATCCCTGCTCCTCCTGCTCTTCCTAATCCTCCTCCTGCTCCTTCTCTTCCTCCTCCTCCTTCCTCCCGCTCCTGCTCCCTCTCCTCCTCCTTCTTCTCTTTTTCTTCCCCTGCTCCTCCTCCTCCTCCTGCTCCTCCTGCTTCTTCTGTTCCTCCTCCTGCATACATACCTTGAACTGTGTTTTCTAGATAATTCTAAATACAGTTGAGTTGACAATGAAGATTAACTGTCACACTAGGCAAGCTCTCTGCCACTGGGCTACTTATCCAGTCTCCAACTATGCCTCCTCCCCCCGTGTGTGTTTGATGTATGCCTATGTATGTACCTGTGCATGGGTACCTGCTGTTATGTGTGCACATATAGAGGCCAGAGGTTCACACTGTCTTTTTCTATTACTCTCTGCCCTATTTTTTTTTTAAAGATAGTTGTTCACCCAGAGGTCACCATTTTAGCTACATTAGACAGTAAGCTTCGGGGGTCCTCCTGTCTTTGTCTCTCCTGCACAGGGTTATAGGGTTACATATACATCACCATGCCCAGCTTTGACATGGGTGCTGGCAATCCGAACTCAGATCCTCATGTTTGCACAGCGAGTACTTTACCCATTAAGAAATCTCCCCAGCCCCTCAACTTTGGCCTTTTGATCTCTGTATTAAAGATGTGGCAGGTCAAGTATGGTAGCCATTTGGTCTGGGAGTCCATTTGGATTTTACTCAAGGCACATTCCTAGCATGTTAGGGGAAGAGGAGGTAGAACGGTTGAGAATGAGTTGAGCTTCACAAAGCGCTGGCAGAATGTGTCCAGAGCTGCATGGTTCCCATGGGGCTTATCCACACAAACCCCTGCCAGGGGCTTTTATTTATTATTGTTGTTATTGTAGTATGTGTGTGCATGGGTGTGCCCTGCATCTGTGTGCACACTCCTGCAGAGGCCAGAGAAGAATGTCAGGTGTCCTGATTTATCATTCTCTGTCATATTCCTTTGACTGCCTCCTAGGCTGGCTGTCAGTAAGCCCCAGTGATCTTCCTATTTCTGCCACCCCCCCACCCCCCGCATCAAGTGCTGGAGTTACAGGCTGCACACCTGGCTGTGCTCAGTCTTTTGCATGGTCCCTGGAATCCAAACCCATGTTTTCAATCTCTCCAGCTCTTGTCAGGGGCTTTAAAGATGCTGCTTCTCAGGTTAGTGTGGTGGTGCAGGACTGTCTTTCCAGCACTCTGGTAGCAGGCATAGGAGGAGCAGGTGTTCAAGGTCATCTTTGGCTACAGAGCAAACTCAAGACTAGCTTGGGTTACATAAGGCACACCTCCCCACCCTACACACATACACATGAAAGGGGGGTTTCTCATCTGAATTTGGAGTGTAATTAAGGAGACACCATGGACCAGGAACCCAGGAAGCTCCCAGAAGCCTTCTGCCAAATGCGTTTTGCTGGCTGCTCCTGCCTTCTTGTGCTTCCTCCCCCCAGGGCTCTGCAGAGACTGGCCTCCTGTTTGTCACCATAAATTAAGCATGCTAATTTTGGACAGCATTAACATGTTCATCAGCTCTGACTTTTAAAATATTTAAGTTCACAGCAGTTCACTTTTCCCCCTTAAATGGACTAAGAGCCAGTGTTGATTTATTCAGCCTATTCAACATAATTGTGAGGTAAGGAAGGCCTTAAATGCAGCTTATTAACACTTTTAATAGGGTGCAAAAAAAGAAATGCTCAACTGAGATAAAATTCTGGCATAACAATAAAAGCAATTATGAAGGCGTTAGGAGGCCAAAGGTCAGTGCTAGGCCTTATGTGGATGAGACTGGGGGTTTAATCACTAAACATGGCTTTCTGTCACCTGAGATTACTCACCAAGAGAAGAACAGCGCTATTCTCTCTAGCCAGCCTTATGAACTTGCCTTTCACTTTCCCAGGAGACCAGCATGCCAGAGACCCAATTTGCTGCTTCCAATTGGGTCCATCCCAGGAGCCTATCCCTGAGCAGGAGAGTGACCCTCCTGTGTTGCTTTCTGCCTTTGGGACTCCTCAGTGCCCTAGAGATGCTGAGGAGACCCAAACCCACCTCTTCTCCAGATGACCTTGGCCACACAGGCTGGGATCACGTGGTCCTGAAGAGCTGCAGAGCCCCACGAAAGAACTTTCTGCTGGGCGAGGTCTGTGTGCAGCCCAGTGTGCGCTGCCGGCTGAGCACAGCTGTTGAGGACTTGAAACAAGACTCCTGGGACCAGGTTAAACGCTATTTTATTTAGTTGTAATTTGTTTGAATGGAAATGAAGTGGCCATATGCAGCCAGTGGTTACTGAAAGGTTTCTGCACCCCAATAAGCCTCGCCACCGATGCAATAATCCAAATCAGATCAAATCAAACTGAATTAGAAAAAGCCCAGGTTTGATGGATACAAACGCTTCTGGATGACTTTCCAGCCTCCCAGAGAGGAGTCAGGAAAGGAAGACTGGAAAATTTTGTGTTTGTTCTCTGGGTGGCAGTTTAAGTACCCTGTGGGAGTGGTCTTGAGCATCTCTGGGGAGGTGTCACTGTTTGGAGGGCTTTTTCAGGGGCGAGTCTGGACTGAGGAAACTCCAAGGGAGTGGGGCTTAGGATGGAACTTCCACCCAAACATTCCAGACTCTGGGTATATGGATGCCAGGGGCTGGGGTGAGGCTTTCATCCAAACAGTTACTACTGGAATGTGCAGTTGTAGCAGGAGGCTTGGGGAGTGGACCTCTCTCTATAGAACTCCAAGGAACCTCCAGAGCATCTGGTCTGGTTTCTCCTCCTAAGGAAGACCCAGTCTGCCACTGTGCACGCTAGGAAAATCCACTGCCCAAAGGACCCCAGAGAGACTAGTATTTGAATGACAACCATCTTGGTCATTGCAAGTCCACCGTTTGACCATCCCTCTTTTTGATTCTTCTAATGAACCAGCTTCCTGTTATCTCCACTGATGCATATTTAATATATTTGTTTGATTATTATGATCAACTGTTATGGGTTGAGGATACAGTTTTCCCAACAAGTACCTTTGCTGAGGCTTGATGACCAGCAGGTGGCGCTGTTGAAAGGCGATTGCTTCAGGAAGGCGCTGATTTCATCAGGGGTGAACCACTGAGTTCACAGCTGGATGCATTAGGAGGTCTGGCCTGACTGGAGGAAGAAGTTTGCTGGGGTTTGACTCTGAAGGGTGTACCTTGCTTGTCGTTGGTCCCTTTTGTTCTCTGATTTCTCTTTCCTGACCACCATGAGGTGAGCTGCTCTGCTTCACCCTATGTGGCCCACCGTGAGGCTCTGTCTGACCACAGCCCAGAAACAGTGGAGCCAAGTGACCGTGGATTGAACCCTCCGAAATTGTGAGCCCAAACGATATTTTCTTTCTTGAAGTTGTTTACTTAAGGCATTTTGTCACAGCAACAAAAGCCCGACTCACACACCAGTCTCTGGTGACTCATGGCCCCATTTATTCTTCTCTTTCTGAGAAGCCTAGAGCCATCTCTTCCCAGGCCCTTGCAACAACATGGCACGCATTGGTGAGGGCAGGACTTGAATCCATCATGTGCAGTTCTAGGACTCCTGGGCCGTAAGTGACATGGGGCGGTTTTTAGTAACAAAGGTCGTAGTTGAGGAAACTCCCTGTCTTTGGCACACATTACTCAGCATCGTTTCTTCCAGGTTCATTCGCACATCAGAATTTCGTTCCTTTTTAAGGCCGCCTAATGCTACGTTGCACGGATATATACAGGGAATATACAGTCATATATAGGCCGGAGTGTTGGTGTCTCCCTGAGATCTGGTCTCCTGGCGCTAGTGTTGAGAGACTGGAGCCTGCAGGAGGCAGTTAGGCCACAAGGACCAAGGCCTCGTGGATGTGGCTTGTGCCCTGCAGAAGAGGTCTCTACCATCATTTGAAACTCATTTGTGTCTTCAGCTGTGGGAAGACAGAGTGGGAAAGTGCCACCCATGAAGCAGGCAGCAGACCCACTGGATGTGGAATGGTTGGAGGCTTGACCTTGGACACCTCAGCCTCCAGAGCTATTGTTTGTAAGCTACTGAATTCATGGCATTTTATTATGACAATCTGAACCGAACAAAGCAACATGTTCTTTATCTGTCTGTCTGTCACTTACCTACTGATGGGTACTTGGGCCGTGAATGACAGTGCTGTGCACAAGGTTTACAACTATGTGGCTCAATCTGTTTTCAGTTCTTTTTTTCTTCTTCTTCAGAATTGGGGATTTGAACCAAGGGGCACATTCAAGCCCAGCAAGTGCTCTGACGACCGTACAACACCCCTAGTCCTACTTTCAATTCTTTGGGTTGTCTGACCAGAAATAGGATTTCTGGATCATAAAGTAGTTGTGTTTTCAGTGTATGTGTGCTGGGGCGGGGCATGCATATGCGTATGTGTGCGTGCTCACATGTGCATGTGTAGAGGCCAGAGGTGACGTCAGGTGTTGTCCTCTGTTGCACTGCACCTTATTATTATTTTTTTTAAAAAAGATTTATTTATTATGTATGCAGTGTTCTGCCTGCATGCCAGAAGAGGGCACCAGATCTCATTGTAGATGGTAGTGAGCCACCCTGTGGTTGCTGGGAACTGAATTCATGACCTTTGGAAGAGCCAGTGTTCTTAACCTCTGAGCCATCTTTCCAGCCCCCTCCACCTCATTTTTTGAGGCAAGGTCTCTCACTGATTGGCTAGACTGGCTAACTCAATCCTCAGGGTCCTTCTGTCTCCCATCCCTGAACTGGGATCACAGATATGTGCCATGGCAGATGTTTTATATGGGTGCTGGGTTCTTAATGTCTGCACAGCACACCCTTCTCCCATTGAGCCACCTCCCAAACCCTGTTTTAATTTTCTGAGGGGTTGTGTTGTTTTCCACACTGGCCCATCCCATTTTACTTCCCCGCAGTACACAAGGTTTCACTTTCTCTTTATCTTCCATCAGACTTACCATTTCCCACCTTTAGGCCGTGACCATCTGACAGTGAGAGGCAGGATCTCACTGTCCTTTTGATTGGCTGGAGGTTGGTGGTCTGGGATGTCTTTCATGTGCTCATTCATTATTTGTTCACAACCTACTTTGTCAAATGGGATGCTCAAGTCCTTTGCCTGTATTTGAATTGGGTTGTTGATTATTTACAAATACTGCTTTTGTAAATGATTTGTGTTTGTACCTGCAGGAAATTAGAGCTGGAATTTCTAATCCAGGCCAGGATACATTCAAAGAGGCCAGAGCAGGGACTGGGAAGGGCAACTTAGTAAAGATTGGTTGGATAACCAGCAGAGGGCTAATGTGGAGGCAGGGTCCTAGGCAGACCCCAGAACAGGGCTCCATGGCTATCAGTGGCGAGCATCTCATACCATCCCAACCTTCAAGATAAGAACTCTGCTGACAGAATGGGTTCATTAGTGTCCTTTTACTGCAGGGAAGATCAAATCCCAACCTAATTATTTATAGAAGTGTAGTTTCCTCCCCCGCGAAAGCTGCAAGCTTAAAAAAAAAATTGGCGTGAGAGGCATCCGCCTGAAGATAGTGCAAAGGTGGTTTAGTGACATCTGCCAGGTCATCCAGCACCCACAGCAACAGATACATCTGCAGATGGGTGCTTCAGGTTGGTGGTGTCATGAAGGTGGGGAACACCTAAAATGAGTGATCCCTGGTCGTTATTTAATCAGGGGAGAGACTAGGGAGCTAATACCAGCTCCAGGAATAGAATTTAATGAGGGGAGAAAGGGGCAAGAATTAATGCAGGGGTCAGCAAAAGACATGGAATCGCCTGGAATTCCTAATGAGCCCTGGTGTCCAGATCTGCTCTGCTCAGGAGTACTTGGCAATTAGAGAACCCAGATGGGTAACTTAGCAAGAAATAACAACCCCAGCATTTATTTAGTTCTTGACAATTGATGAAGCCTTTGCACACACTTGCTTGGTTCCTTGCCAAACCTTTACGTGGGGACCCTTGGCCTGGAGTCCAGATGAACGGTCAGACCTTGGTGAAGTGACCCCTCAACATATCATCTCCAGCTCCTATGGCCTTGCTGAGCCTCAAACTGTCACAAACAAGATGAGTTGAGCTTGCTTTAGGCCAGCTGCAGAGTGAGAGGCAGAACCATGGCCTCTTCCCAGGTCATCCCCATCCTCCCCTCCCCTGAGTTCACTGAGGGTAATTGTTTAGACTTCACTGGCAGTGTCTAGTTGTCTGTCTCAGATATCAGTAGGATCTGGCAATGGGAAAGGACTCAGCTGGCCACAGAGCTTCTGGCCGGCGGGGATGGGGCAACAGTCACTCCTTTTGTCTAGCAGTTAGGTACTTCAGTCTGCCCTGAGTGCTGTCCCAGTGGAGCCCAGAGTTCGTGTCATTCCAACTGGAGATGCCTATTGACAGAAACATAGGAAGGCCCACACTCGTAGTTTTCCAGAAGGTCCTGGAATGGCAGGAAAGGCCCCCGAAACCCAGGCAGGTACAGGCAAGCCCTCTGATATGAGCTTTTCCCCAGCATGGGTTAAGACGTCTGCCACTGTGGGGCTGTGCACCTCCAGCTTGGAGAGTGGCTCTTCATTTTGCTTGGCTTCAGATGACCGTTTAGCTGAATTTAGTGGGTACCAGCCCAGGAAGCAGTGTGACCTGTGTGAATTTGATGTTTTAAAGTGGCAAACAAGCAAAGGTGGCTTTTTGCTAACTCCAGAGCACAGGTCTACATTGCCCGAGGAAAAGTGACTAAGCCCTCCTTTTTAAATTTCAGGTCACCAGCACCTGGCTTGCCTGTGTGACACCTCTCCATGAGCTTCACCTTGGCCTCTAACCTGGGGTGACTTTGCTGTTGTATAGCCATTTCATTCCCAGAAGTGCTGGAGCTATGTCCGTGGTTGTTGTTGCTAGTTTCTTAATTATTTTTTTCAAGACAGGGTCTCTCTGTAGCTTTGGAGCCTGTCCTGGAACTAGCTTTTGTAGACCAGGCTGGCTTCGAACTCGCAGAGATCCGCCTTCTTCTGCCTCCCGAGTGCTGGGATTAAAGGCGTGTACCACCACCGCCTGGCCTTAATTTTTTTTTTTAAACTTAAAACTTGCTTACAGTTTATTTACTGTCAGTGACAGGGGAAGTAGGGTCTTTCAGAGACTTGTGAAAATAGGAGAGAGAAGGAGGTTCTCAGGTTGGCCAGCAAGGAAACTTTCTTCCTTGACTATCCCTTGTGTGGGTAGGAATTCACTAACTAGTCAGTTGACAGATTCACTCTGTACTCCACTTCCCTCCATGGACTGCTTATGGGGAGCAAGGTGAGGGCGAGGGAGCCCTGTGTGTGTGTGTGTGTGTGTGTGTGTGTGTGTGTGTGTGTGTGTTTGGGCAGAGTGCTGGGTGAGCTCGCACCACCCCAGCGGCTCCCTCCCTCATCCGCCTCAACCCTGCAGGCCCTGGGGAAAGGCCCGGTGCATGCTGCTTGGTGTTCAAGCTCCTGGGGCTTTGCAAGGGCCCTGTGTGGGCGAGGGGCTGTCCTGTCCTATCCCCTGTGTGATATAAGGGGGTCTCTGAGGAAGGGTTCCCTAGGGGCTGGCCAGCTCCACTGAGGGAGGTGGGAGGAGCAGTACAGTTTGCTGTAGTGGCCACAGGGGGCAGTGTCCCAATGCAGATCCCAGGCTGCTCTGAGACTCTCCAGAGTAGCTAGGTCAGGAAGAGACGTGCAATTTCAATTAGTTATCTGTTGGAGATCAAAGATGGTCATCCCTATGTTGCCTGAGAAAGGCCCCTGTGGTTGTCCTGGACTCTGTGAAAGTCTGCGGTTGGGACAGGTTCCCATGGGATCCTGGGATGTCAGGGACAGTGAACTTCAGGCGTGTCTCAGGAACACCCTCAATGCCGGTAAAGCCCGGTGCTTTCTGCCCTCAGTGGGGAGAGACAGTGATGTTTTTGTAAATTTTAAGTTTTTAAGACAGGTCTTTTGTAGCCAAGAATGTCCTTGAATTTCTGATCCTCTCGCCTGCTCCTTTTGAGTGCCGTGATTACAGCCATGCATTGCTACATCTGGATTAAGTGATGCGGAGGGTGCAGCCCAGGTCTTCATGCGCACTAGGCAAGCGCTCTACTGACTGAGCTGCATCGCTGCATCCTCAGTCCAACATGATGGTTTATGATCATTTGCTCCACTTTCCTAAGACCAGACCGAGTTCCCCAACACCTCACAAAGACCAGAGTTTCCCTGAAGGAGGCTGGACCCTGTGTCAGGGTCCCCTGTGTGTGTGGGTTCCTACTGTGGGACAGTTTCTCAGGGATGTAAGTTGAATGAATATATCCTTGGAAATAGCTTTCAGGTTCAGAAGTCATGTATCATGTTATAAAAAATGGAGACCAATAGGAAAATAGCAAGGAAATACTTAGGGAAATATCAAGAGACTGGTGAAATTTGCCTCTAGTTCCCCA
>PVIU01034428.1:0-7500 GCA_004026605.1 Ondatra zibethicus | reverse complement strand
AAATATAAGGATGGCTTCCGTGAACCAGGAAGGGAAATGGGCACGTAGGATATGGGAGTCTAAAATTCATAAAACGTCAAGTGGGGCTTTTATTTTGTTTAGTCTAGAAGTGAATCCTCTATCACTGGCCAAGATTTTCTCCTGTTCTGTGCCTTTTCACAGCCTTGACCATTTCCTTGCTGTACAGAAACTGTTTTAGAAAAGAAAAACCTTTTTAGGTGTATTCTAATGAATGAACGAATGTGTGTATGTGCCCACACGTGAATACTTGAGCCATAGCATGTGTGTCGAGGTCAGAGGACAACTTGTAACAGCAGGTTCTCCCTTTCTGGAATGACCTCAGGTTGTCAGTCGTGGTGACAAGCCTGTTTACCCCCTGAGCTACCTCACTGGCCACGTGTGGCTTTGGCAGCAGTTTCCTAAGGCTCTAGTTAGTGATCTGTTGGCCTTATTTTCTGCACAACTAGGGATCTACTCAGAAAGTATGTCTCTGCTCACTTGTTAAAGTACACTCCAACCACATACACTGAGGTCCTTAATCCGCTGGAAGTTGATTTTTGTGTAGGCTAAGAAGTAAGAATTTAATTTAATTCTTCTACGTGTGGATACCCAGTTTCCCCAGCACCAGTTGTTGGTGATACTGTGTTATCTCCAAGGCGTATGTCACATTTTTGTCAAAAACCAGGTGGTTGTAGTCATTCAAAGTTACAGCTGGATCCTCTATGCCAACCCACTCATCCTCTATGGGTCCTCTGGGTAGAAGTCACAATTCCCCATCTGCTGTGAGTAGCTGCTTCACTCTTCAAAATGGGTCCTCTATGCCAGTCCACTGATCTAGGTATCTGTTATCATTCTGTTTGGATCAGAGGGCTAAGGCCAGGGACGTAGGGAAACAAATCCTAACCTATCAATCATGATATCAGAAGATGGGATGGGCTGCCTTCCAAAGCATTGTGTATCTGTCACAATAGGCATCCAATCTCCTGGCCAACAATAGTCACTGTTTGGGGACAACTTCACCCCCACACCCATGTAGGTAGTCCTGGTTAAGCCCAGGGGCTCACGAACAGAAACAAAGCTAAACAAAAGAAACGTAGCGGTCGGTCAGGAGACTTTTGGGGATAAAGAGGTTGATGGGAGTAAGAAGGGAATAAGAGAGGGTGGGAGGTGTAAATATGACCTCAATGTAATAAATATGTGTATGAGATTATTCAAGAGTAGATCAATTAAAAAAAGAAGTCAGACGGATGAGTCATTGAACTAAACTCACTCTGAAGGTAACATGGGGAAAAAAATAAGAAAGAAGTGGAAATCAAGCAATTATAAAGTAATAAGGATTCACACAGACTCTCAGGTGACAAAACAGGAGGAGGAGCTACTAGAAACATGGGAACATGTAATTACACGGCAATAAGGGAATCCTTTGTGGCAGGCTGGTGACCCTGCCCCTGGCTCTCCTCCTTTCTGTGTTCTAGGACGCAATGGGGCTGGAGGAGAAATGGTCTCTGCTACTCCACATCATAGGTAATACATAAATCATCTGGTGACTTTCTACAGAAGGAACTTAGGATGTAAGAGCAGAAGTGAATGCTGGGAAACCATCTCTCCATTACACAGCAGGAAAAGCTGAGGTCCAAAGAGTGATCCCGTGCAGACGCAGTGGGTAAACGGCGGCGCGTGGGAGCTGCGTTATTTTTCTTTTTTTAATTAACAAGGGGGACGTTGATGCTGGGAAAGACAGAGCTTGGGCTTCTGCCTTAAAAATACCGTCTGTGGGAATTAACATGGAAAGCCTCTCAAATGAAGCCGTTTCTTCTGTTCCACACACTAAATCCAGCTTCCTGCTGAACAGGATCAAGGTTGGGATATACGCATTTGAAACAGTCAGATGTGATGTGTGATGTTCACAAGCTGCTCAGGGTCTCGCAGCCTTTGAATGGACCTCGCTTGGAAGGTAGAAAGAGATTTTCCCTGGAGCACTGGTTTGCAAGCTAGTAGGATCGCATCTCTGAAGGTCAAGCTACAGAGCCATTGTCCAGCCTGTCGGTATTGCCTTATATATTTTCAAGTCTTAAAACTTCACAGATTGTTCTTGGGTGGTGACTTGAGGATATCATCACAATCATGCTTTCTCCTCCTACCCAGGACAAGAGCCTCTTATCTCCCTCCTCTCCTTTGTCTCTCCTGGACTATTCTAAAACCTGCTGATCTGGCCCCTGCTCCACCCAAGTCCCCGTCCCTGCACCATGCCACTGGCCAGACCCTTTAAACACAGATTCAGGCTTCTCAGTTCCAACACTCTTGATGGATTCCTTACTAATTTGAGAGAGAAAGCCATACGCCTCGGAATTGCCAGGAGGAGCTGGAACACCAAAGTACCTCCTTATCCGCGCCCTGCGTGCAATGGCCTTCTTGATGTCCAGCCTCTGCCCACCAACACTGGTGGATGCTGTTGCTCCCTCTGACCCAGTCAGTTCTCCTCAGCTGACTACAAGGCTGAGGCCTCCTGATCTTTTGTCTCTCAGCTCCAGAGGCCTCAGAGTAGGTGCCTCTGAACACCATCCAAGGCCCTTCCAGGACTTTCTATGACTGTCACTGCTTAATCATTTTCTTTAGAACACTTATCAGTGTGTCCGTGTTGTATTTATTTTGCTTGTTTCTCTCCAGGCTTTTAATTCTTCTTGAGCTCAAGGAGGGACTTGAACTGTCTGATTTGTCACTATAGGTTTAGCTCCCAGAACTGTTCCTCTCCAGGACTGTGGATCAGGGAATGTTTGTGGCAGGAAGGAAGCGGAGAAGAAGGATGGGACAGAAGAGAACAGACAGTAGTGACTCTTCTTATTGCTGTGACCAGATAGCAACAACTGAAGAGAGGATTTCTTTTTTTTATTGATTTTATTGAGCTATACATTTTTCTCTGATCCCTTCTCTTTCTCTTCCCTCCCTTTAAACCCCCTCCCCATGCTCCTAATTTACTCAGGAGATCTTGTCTTTTTCTACTTTCCATGTAGATTAGATCCATGTATGTCTCTCTTAGGGTCCTTATTGTTGTCTAGGTTCTCTGGGATTGTGAATTGTAGGCTGGTTTTCTTTGCTTTATGTCTAAAAGTCACTTATGAGTGAGTACATATGATATTTGTCTTTCTGGGTCTGGGTTACCTCACTCAATATGATGTTTTCTAGCTCCATCCATTTGCCTGCAAATTTCAAGATGTCATTATTTTTTTCTGCTGTGTAGTACTCCATTGTGTAAATGTACCACATTTTCCTTATCCAGTCTTCAGTCGAGAGGCATTTAGGTTGTTTCCAGGTTCGGGCTATGACAAACAATGCTGCTATGAACATAGTTAAGCACAAGCCCTTGTGGTACGATGGAGCATCCTTTGGGTATATACCCAAAAGTGGTATTGCTGGATCTTGAGGAAGGTTGTTTCCTAATTTTCTGAGAAATTGCCATGCTGACATCTAAAGGTGCTGTACCAGTTTGCACTCCCACCAGCAATGCTGGAGTGTTCCCTTTATCGCACATCCTAAGAGAGGATTTTTCCTGCGCTGGGCTTGAGGACAGTTAGTCCTGTGGGGGACGGCATGCTACCAGAAGACTGTGGCCAGATGCCTGGAACTTGCTTATATGTGGGCGGGTAAGAAAGACCACAGGGACTGTGGGCACTCAGGTGCTTTTCTCGTTTTCCTCTTTTTATTCTGTCAGGGCTTCCAGCACATTTAAGTTAAGTATCTCTATAAACAGCCCCACAGACACCCTAACTGACTTTGAGTCCTGTCAAGCTGCAAACCTAGAGCAGTCATTACAGAAGGGATCGAGCAGAGAGGAAACCTCTTGGGTCTGTAGTTGTTCTAGGTGGTTTTGGTCGCCAGAGAGTGATACTTACAAGTCTTAACTGTGGACCTCAAGACTCCAGAGCAGTAATCTTTTGCAGCAAGCCAGATACTTGAGGAGTCAACACATTTTCCGTTATAGGCTGTTCGCTGAATTGCCTACATGTGTGTGTGGGGGGGCATAAGAGAGGAGGTTGGCCAGCAGGTGAGAACTCCCAGTTCACAGATGTGTGGGCCTGTTTCTCCCTGGGAGCTATCCAATGCCAGCACCTGCCACTGCATGAACTGCTTCAGGAGGGTTGCCTTCAGGTAACAGACAGAGACAGAGCTGAGGTATTACGTGTGGGGCCTGAGGAAAGAGCAGTTCCCAGACAGCTCCTAGAACTGTTCTTGTGCAGGAGTGTGGATCATGGGATGTTTGTGGCAAGAAGGAAGGACAGAAGAGCCGATATCAGTGGCTCTTCTTATTGCTGTGACCAGATATCAACAACAACTTAAGAGAGGATTTCTTTTCACATATGGCTTGCGGACAGTCCTGTGGGGGAAGGCATGGTCCTCTTCTGAGTCACCGGCAGGAGCTGGTCAGAGGTTGGCCCATACACAGCTGTCACATGGCAAATGATGGCATGGGATAGGGGGAAGCTTGCTCTGAGGAGGTGAGATAGCAACAAATGGTCTTTCCCAGCTCTGAGAGCATCCCCATGGGTAGACACAAGTCACAGAAACATAATCTGGCAGCCACCAGGGGGAGGCTGTGAGGACCCTACCTCAGCTTTGGGAAGGAGAGTCGGGGGGGGGGTGCCTGGCTGGGCCTCAGGTCCTCTGACATCCAGACCAGTTTCCCTTCCTGCTGCTACCAAGTGGACTCTCAGAAGCTGCCAGGAGGGGATTCAGCCCATCATGGAAAAGTCAATTCCCTGGGGCTCTAACTTATAACTTTGTTTGCAGATAGGGAGCCTTTTCCGCCTCGCTCCTCATCCTGAGCCTTTCTGCTCGTAACAATCACATTATTTAATTTAGACGAGTGAAGTTACCTTAGATCAATTATACTTATTTTTCCTGTGTAATTTCCAAAGCTTAATATCTACATTCAGGCCCAGCCTGGGGGACAGCTTGTCTAGCAGAGTCCTAAACGATTTCAGCCTTTAATTCAATTGTAGTTCTACCATGGCCTGAGCAGCGAGCATAATTCTTTTATCCCTAAGATGTCTCATTAGCAATAATCTAATAGCTCACATTAAAATATAGGTCACTGAGGTGGGCTGCTGATCGAAGACTTGTCATAACTTTGAAGGCCGGACAGCGGGACTGGGTCCCCCAACGCAGTCACATCCCAGCTTCAGGCTTAATTCTGAAGCAACTGATTCAACCAAAACAGTTTATTTTCTGAAGTTCAAGGTTGAGAAGTAACTTTGGCAGGGAAGCGGGTTGATGTCTATGATTAGGAGTGGGATGAAGTGAAGGGAACTATTTCTTGCCAACATAACATAATAGAAAAGTTCTTTGGCCTCAGACATTGGCTGGAACCTCATCCCAGCCGTGACAGGAGTGTACATGATGAGCAGGGAGGGGGCACAACTTTTGTGTTCCCTGGCCTCAGTTTGCATACGCATAAAAGGGAATGGTGGTGAGGTCAGGTGTCACACTACCTAGATCCTGGTACTCCGCGTTCCACTTGTCCTGGAGTGCTCTTGGTGTTTTCTTCCCAATCAATTCACTTTCCTTAATCAGATCCAGTCGTTTAAGAAAGGGAAATTCACATATCAACTTGGCAAAATCTCAAGAACATTTGCAGAAGGATTCGTGCAGAGTGATAGCATTTACATAAACTTACAACAAGCGCGAAGTGATGCTTTCTATTGTTTAGACAGGCAAAAGGGATCCCTGCCACCAGAGGTCAAGGTAAGGGTTACCTTTGGGCAGAAGGGAGGGGATGCTGATTGGAAGTGTTCACAGGGTAACTTTTGTAAGACTGCTTGTTTCTTTTTTAATATCCCTTGTGTAGTTAGATGGGTATATTTATTAGTAAAAAACTTAAGTTACCTTTGAGTGTAAAGTCACATACACACATACATCTATATAATATAGAACTTGAGGGTTACCCACATATTTTAGGAATATATATGCATATGTATATCTAATGATATATGTGAAGTATATTATGTACATCCATGTATGATATATGCTGCACAGCTATAGATACATTACATGTACTTAACATATGGTAAGCCCGTGCAAACATTTCTAGGTGGTAGTCTCAGTGCCAGGCCACAGAGGACCCACCTGCAGCAGCTGTGTCCTTGGAGGCTACCTATTCATTCTTGAAGACAGCCCTTGGGTCATCTCCTATGATCTCAGGTCTTTCACACCTTCTTCTCCCCACTTTTTCCATAGAAACGTGTATTCTAGTACGATGGTGGGACTGAGTGTTAGAACGGATGCTAATGAACCCCCTCACCCCTCCGAGGCAGTGGGACTTGCTAGATTCCTCCCAGGGAAGTGTGAACTTTGGACGATCTCTCAGCACAGCCAACGACGGCCTAGGAACAGACACCCTGCTTCACTGAGAAATCGGCCTAATCTGGACCCTCCTTCACCTGCCACCGTCAAGACTCTATTTGAACCTATAGACTCTTCTTCAGAGTCTCCACGCTAGACCACCTGGTGTAATGAATGGCTGATGAGTATCACATGAGGTTAGGGCTGGGCTGTGATGGGATGGAGATCCCATTTCAAGTGTTAGGGGACAAAAATCTGAAGTCTTAGAGCCTTAGACTATCTATCCTGTGCCAACCTACTGTGGATATACAGCCTCGGGTGGGGTGGGGTGAAGTATGTGTGGGTCTTTTCCTCAGCTCCCTGGGAGGAGGAGGATGCAGCAGAGGGAAACAGGGAGGAGAGGATGCCTTCAGATGTGAAACTCTTGGCTAGTGGGGACTGCCCAGGGAGAAGAGAAGTGGAGAAAAAGGATAGCATTTTGGGTGGGTTCTAAAGACAGAGGGAGAGATGGACCTAAGGGCCTGGGAAGATCTTGAGAACCTGGAAAAAGGAAGAGAGATAGACTAGACAGTGGCTGACAGGTAGATGTTATTGGAGATCAGAAACGCATTAGCCTCAAGGTTACTAGCCAAAAGGATGTGCAGGCTGAGGAGAATGGAGAACTTGGACAGGGAGGGCCTTGGAGGAGGATAGGGAACAAACAGCATGTTGCTGGACCCCTGAGATGGGACAGTGTAAAGAGTATAGGCCCTGGGCTCGAGTCCCACTCAGTCCCACTCCAACCCTGCAACTCAAGACAAGGCATTTGGTCACTTTCAGCCTTACTATTTAATGTGTGAAATGAATTTAATACCAATAGTGAATGTTACGTGAAACAGTCTTAGAGCAGTGTCTGGAATCACTTTGTCCAGTGAATAAAGAACTACCACACAGCTCTCTGGTATCCATTGCGTGCTTAGCATTCACTCAGCATTTAAGCCTCATGGCTATCCATTATACACTTGTTTAAGAAGTGAGAAACTGAGTCACTCTGCAGTCCCAAATGACACATCTGGGAAGTGGGGGCCTGGGTTCCTAGTAGGAAGGTTGAGAGTGCTCCCGTGCTGGCTCATTATGTCAAAGGAGGCAAGAGGTCAGGGCTTCTTCTTCTTCTTCTTTTTTTTT
>PVIU01034427.1:0-11352 GCA_004026605.1 Ondatra zibethicus | reverse complement strand
AACAGCAGCAGAAAGACATTGGATAATGGAAAAATCTGCTGAACTAAATCAACCAGTTTATTTCAAGGATGTGCTGACCTCTCAATGGAAGCCAGAAGGTGTGCTATGTTGGGGAAGGGGTTTTGCTCTTGTTTCCACAGGAGAAGAAAAATTGTGGATACCATCAAAATTAATAAAGGTTTATTTATATTCTTAAGTATATAGAGCTGGTTTTGGAGTTAGACTCTGGCTCAGTCCCCCTCTAATTACAAACCTGTTGTTAATAGAAAAACCCAGAGTTTCTGGAGTTTCTGTCTCATGTCAAGAGCCATGATATGGGACAGAAAGAAAAATGAATTTAGAAAACATCTTTGCTTTTTTTCATATCTATTTTTGTCTTTATCATGCCTTTCATTAAATATATACAACTGTATATGTGTATATAAATAATGTTTAAGTTTTCTACAATGAATAATGAATTTTTCCCACAGCTATCTTTGAAGTTTCCAGGAAGAAGATGGGGCCCCATAACAACAACTCCACCTGGTTGATATGATGTCATGATACTGATAGCGCTACTACAAGACCTGTTCTGGGTACCAGCTGCACAAGACGGTTCCAACTTGGTTAGCTGAAATGGTGCACATCTTTTATTTTTTTTTATTTATTTTATTCCACAAAATACTCAGAGACTATTTCCAATCTTACCAGACATTAATCTTGAAATTTAACCATCATTTTACTTTCACAGGATCCCCCAGAAGGAACGTCACCCCCATGACAGCTAGAAGTAATTATAGAGGATGATGTCCCCTCTCCCAGTAAAGTTTGTCCTCAGGTTTAGGGACATCATTTAGGGGTTGATTATAATTAGTACATGGTTGAGAGTTGGGGGAGGAATTTTATAAGCTCAGGGATCTTTTTGAAAAAAAAAGAGGGAAAATTGAATGATGGGATAATAGATTGGTATTTGTGAGTTATTGTTTATAGATAATTACATTGGTATAGATTCTTATATATGGATACAAAGTTAAATTATATTGAATATTGTATGCATGCATGGTTCTACCTCTGTTTAAAACATTTTTTTTAAATGTTTAAAATATATTTACCATATTGCAGTGTACATTTCTACCTCTGATTAAGATACTTATATATGTTTATGTATTGATATATATATTTTTACCATACTTCAATGTATACTTGTACATTGGTTACATTTGGAGGTCATTGTCCTGATTTATTGCACAGTTTAAATAATCTTCAACCTCTTCAAAGAGCTGTAGAAAATGGCATTTAATCTAACCTAGAGTTCTGTTGTAGTGAGACACAATCGTTCCTGGCAACACCAACCTATTTCCGAGAGATTGTTGAGCACCAAAGACACTCCATTTGGAGCTTGTCTTCTTCTTGGCAAAACCAGCCTCTGGGCAAGGAACGGCCCATACCTCACCTACTGACAAAATACATAATATCTGGAAATGGATAGGCAGAACTGTCAAATCTTGCCAAGACAGGGTAAGATAGTTTTGAAAAATTTCTTGCCTTTAAAAATAATCTATCAGTTATTCTAGGCCTTAGCCAAAGTTGGTTGCTTCAATGCTGCAAACATGATTTTGGGTGATTGCCCAGGTAACCAGTTGTCTCTGTGATTTGTTGCATATTTTGGAAGTTGTTTGATTGCACTTCCTAATTACTCAGGTAAGGTTATATCCCTTCTCAGATCTTCGATGGGGTTGAAGACTTCATAAATGTAGTTACTTTCCTCTCATGACTTGGCCAAGTTATTTATTATACAAGACTTAAGCTAGTTAGAATAGGATATTTGTTTTTATTGTATATAATTTTGTAGTAGGTTAGAACTCTCTTACTTAAACAAAAGGGGGAAGTGCTGCGGGAGCTCCTTCCACTCCTTCAGCCAATAGCCTTTAAGATACCAGCCCACTGGGGCGTGGTCTCTTTCATTTTAAAAAGCAGCAGCAGCCCTCCACCCGCTCTCTTGCTTCCTTCTCCCGTTCAGACTGCTAGACTCTCTGTTTCCTGTTTGCGACGAGAGGACTGTGGTTTGGGACATTGATCTGTAAGTTTTTTCCCCTCCAATAAATAACCCCTTTTAATAATAATTTCCAAACTGTTGTGGGATTGTTTTGTGGCATTATTAGACTGTTAAACTCATAGAATTCATGGCTGCCTCTCTAATTCTAATGATGCTGTAGATATAAAGTGGCAACTGATACAAAACTATTTAGGAAAGATGAAAGTGGAAACAGGATGTAAGATATTCTTGTATGAATATTTAGAATTATATCAGTATAGTTTATTATATAAGAAAAACACCATGGGAAAAACATAAAATCACACTTTTATGTGAATAAATAAAAAACAATAAAAGTAGATGTTATTGTTACAATTCCAGGTATGATTCCATGTTAATGTCTGAGAGATGTGAACATGGAAAGTTTCAAATTTCCATTTAAAATTTTATTTTCTTATTCTGAATGACTCTAGTATTCTAATTCAATAATAAAAATGTCTTTAAAATTGGCCAAACCTATGTATTAATGACAAAAAATAACTATACATACTTCAATTATTTCATCCACTTTGATAACAAAATTGAACGTGCTTCTGTCATGAAGCAGAAATTTTAAGTCCAAACAAAGACAATAGGATGGCATTCAAGTCTCAATTTCACTTTCCATTGTTACTTATTGTTCTTCCTCACATTGACTATATCTTATTACTTTTTATTACAAGCAGAGTTTGTGCTGTTATTTCATGACTTTGCTAATGTTATGCTCTCTAAAATGAATGGTCCTCTCCCGAGCTCTTTAATTTTTTAAAATTTGTATGTGTTACCTCTTCCATGAAATTCAGCCTTCAACAACCAATCTGTACCAAATCTGTACTGAATTTACATAACGTGTGACTTATTTAGCATATTTCATAGAAATTTTTTGTATCATGGATGGCCTGTCCTGGTAGCACACGCCTTACTCCCAGCACTCAGGCAGAGACAGCATGAACTTTGGGGTCAGACCTACATAGTGAGACCATATCTCAAAACAGCAAACCAACAATGGCAGGGACAAACAAACAAACAACTGTGGGGCCTCTCTCTGTGTGTCTCTGTCTCTCTAGTCTCTGTCTTTCTCTGTCTCTCTGTCTGTCTTTCTCTCTATCTCTCTCTCTTGAAAGTTTTATTATTCTGAGAATAATCCAGTCTTCATAGTAAGTTCCAGGCCAGTCAGAGCTACATGGTAAGAAACTGTCTCAAAGAAAGGAAAAAGGATCTATTTTAACTTTTATTCATATGCATGTGTGTGTGTTGATGAGTGTATATCACATGTGTTTGGGTGACAGCAGAGGCCAGAAAAAGGGGTAAGTTAACTTGGAGCTAAAGTTACAAGTGATTGAGAACTGACCAACCTGAGTTTTGGGAATTGAATTCAGATCATCTGAAGAAGCAGTGCACATTTAACCACTGAGCCATATCTCTATTCTTCACATATCTGTATGTTTATTATAAAATATATTCTTCATCTTTCAGGAAAAAAACCACAGTTTTTCTAAGAATGTGACTCCATCTCTTCTATCATAGTTAATGCCAACTATACTTGTTGCCCTGTATTACATGCAATAATTCCAGAATATTCTGGTAGACTATTTGCAGAAAAACTGAATCTCATACAGCAAAATAAATGTGGAATAAGTGATAATATTAGGGACACAGACTTTATAGCCAAGAGATTAGCTGACTTCAAACATTTAGAGATTTGTCACTAGTTTTAGCAAGATGAAAATATTGTACAAATTAACCATCACACTCACGCTTCCAGAATATTATACTTGAATTATAAAATAATAGTGGAAATGATTGAACAAAATAGGAACTATTTGCTAGAAATATTATTATGTGAAGGATTTTTGGCAAGCTACATAGTGTATGAATATATTTCAACTAATATAGTGGTTAAGTTTGTAAGAGCAAACTAAAAACACTATGACTTTTTTCTCACTAGTAAGAAAATAATTTGTCATGATTTACTGACTTTGATTACCTATGCTCCATGCACAGAAATACTGAAGCAGTCATGCGAACTAAATGACAAGTAAATGCTTAGGTTTAACAGCTTTCAAATACAAGGCTTACAAATACTGATAACATTTTTTTTATCAGAGTATAATTTTTCTTCTCAATCTTCCATATGAGCAAATAATGTGACTCTCATTTACTAACAATAATATGCAGAGATGTTACAACATGTTTATTTAAAAGGCTGGTTAATTTAGATGGGCTTAGAACTTACTTTACAAGCATTGAAGAGTTGATTTTAATCCCCAGAACAAACATTAAAAAGCCAGGAATAGTGGCACACACTTTATAATCCCTACACTGGGTAAACAGAGGCAGATGGAGCTCTGGGACTCACTGGTCAGCCAGCCTCCCAAATTGCTAAGGGCCAAGCCAGTAAAAGACCCTGTCTTAGAGGATGAGTTTGACAGCACTCCTGAGGAAATGTCCCCAAGGCTGACCTCTGGTCTTCAAATGAATATGCAGAAACATACAAACACACTCTATGCACACACACACACACACACACACACACACACACATGCACAAAATTGTGTTTATCAACTTAGTTTGCAGATCATTTCAATTTGATCTCTGCTACAAAAGAAATAATACGGGAAGTCTGTGAGACGCTGCTGTTCCTGACAATATGAAATGTATGTACAAAGTGAGTGTTTGAGATGCAATTTATATTTATCTCCTTATTTAGGCTTGATGTTGCAAAACTAAGAACTGTACTGAGAACCTAAAATAAGCTATATGTGCAGCAAAATTATGATACTGAGTATTTACTGTAAGATTAAATATTGACTATGTATGTCAGTCCCTGAATTTAATGACAACGTAAAATTCAGCCTGCACCTTACATGAACTATTGCTTTCATGAATTCTCAATCTGTGCGATAGGAATGGTGTGATCAGTGGGGAAGATGAGTTGTAAAAATTACAGCCATTTAGTGCCTCCATTTATTTTCAGGTCTTTACACTGAGTGTTTTATCATTTGTTATTAATTCAATCACCTGTGCCAAAAAATGAATCTTATTTCATGCATTCAAATGTTTGAGGATAGAGTACCAGAAACCATATGGATCTTGTTTGAAATTCTTCCAAACCATAGCTATCCATATGCAACTGATAAAAGTCAATTTACTTGGTGATAGGGAATGGAAGGCTGCTCTCAAGTCAAGTCAAAGGAGATCACCCTATACATTTCTAAGTACTAAACTCAAGGGAAATTACTTCACCACAGCCTGATCCAGACCTCAGTAATGAAGACTGCGATGTAGCCAGTGTTCAACTATGTTGACTTTACAGTACTGGAATTAATCCATCAACATTTCAACTCAGTGAAGTCATTTCCAGGCTGTAGTGTATCTGAGGCTTACTTCATCTTTACAGACCCAGATGCTGAAACCACATTATCCTAACAGTTAATGATGTTAGTGAAATGCTGTTAACCTTGTGATGATAGTAGCTGCCTTTTATGACATAAACTTGACAGATTTAGACTGGAATTATAGTCCTATAATGTGACCAGTGGTACTTAGAAAACTTTTCTGTGCATATCATGCAATATGCCAGTAGTTAACTCTTTCTGAATTAAGATTTCTGAGAGATTATTTTATATATAACCTACATATAACTAAATATTATATGAGATCTAGTATAGATAGTAGCAAAGTTTTTAATTGATTTGATTTGACTTTACTGGCTAATTTGGACTAAAGCTAAAAGATAGATCAGAGGAATATTAATAACATCACAGTCTTACAGAATCTGGAGTTTTCACTATAAGTACAATCACATTGCTTCCACTCTTTTTCTCTCTGACACTTTCAGTGAATACTAAAATTAGTAACTACTGGAGTCTTGATAAATCATAGCAGATCATATCACATATTTTTCCTGCCTAAAACCCATCAGTGATGTCACAAGTTCCTCCAAGAAGACAACAAAATCTTTAGAGCATTTATAAGACTTTCATGACCTCCCAAACTCTTCAACCCATTATTCTTTGACTTCACTTCCAATCTTCTCCCTTCTTCACACTGTTGTAGTCACATACACCTCTTCGTAACACTGATCATTAACTTAGGTACATTTTGACTGTCAGCTATACTTTCATATCACTGCCTCGAAGGCATAGCATATGTCAGATTCTTTTGAATGTAAAAATAGTTCTGTCCATTTAAATACACAAAAATTGAATTCACATAGTCACCATGAAAACTTTAAAAAAATTTAGCTTTATGTCTCAAAAGCCTAGAAATAGAACTAATGTATAACCCAGCTAAGCAGACACCCAAAGAGTGTACAGAGACACTTGAACACCCATGTTTATTGCTACTTTATTCACAATAGCTAGGAAATGGAATCAAACTAGGTGTCCATCAAGAGATGAATGGATAAGAAAAATGTGGTACTTGTATATAATGCCATATTAGTTAGCTGTAAAGAAAAATGAAATCATAAAATTTGATAGCTTCATATCTACTGGGTTTTTTTTTGGTTTTTTTGAGACAGAGTTTCTCTGTAGCTTTGGCACCTCTCCTAGAATTTGTTCTTATAGACCAGGCTGGCCTTGAACTCCCGAGTGCTGGGATTAAAGGCGTGCGCCACCGCCACCCGGCTACATCTACTGTTTTATATGTTTAATTTGGAGCATAAATTGAAGCTAGGAATATAGAAAGGGACCATTGGATAGTCATGTTAAAGGAGGGGCAATAGCAGAATATAGACAAAGCAAAGGTAGTAATGTGGAATATTGTGAGTGGGAAGACTTAAGCATCAAGACATGTGGAAGTATGGGAGAAGAGGATTAAAAGGAGAGCTAACATGAACTAAGAGGGGAAGAGAAGCTGCATGGAAGCCTACTATCTCACAACCCAACATTAAAAAATAAAGAATAGTAAGACATATGCAAGATGAAAGAAAGTGGGATTCTGGTGGCTAAAGGTAATGGGTGAAGAGGAATGAGGGAGAGAAGTAGTTAGTGGGTGAGTTCAGCAATACTAAGGATGTATGTGGGGAAATCATGAAAACCACTGGTTAGTAAGCTAATTTCAAAAGACATCTTTAAAATAGAGTTCTACAGGTACTAAAGGGGTCTGGACATTTAAACAAAGCAAACAATGAACTAAGTATTTGCTCAAAGTATCCATTCGAGCTTCCGTTATGCATCAGGGAGTCCTGTCTTTGACAAGAAGTTACAAGCTCTCATGGTTCCAAACAGGAACTGGCCATGAAGACAAGCAATTTGTTGCAACAGGAGAGTAATTGTATTAAAGAGCAATCAACTAAAGGGCGTGGGAAAAGCCTTCAGCACGTCTACCCTGCTGCCCTTGTCCTACTTAGAGCAAAAGGAATATGCTAAAGTCTAAAAACAAAAACCACAGAAGCCTTACTGACAAAAGGTATATAAAGACAATCTCTAGCCAATTATTAACTGAACAAACACTTTTAAAGATATAGCAATAACTCCTATGAACAGATATAAAAATTTTAGTGAAATTAACATGAAAAAATTAAATTATCTGGATACAGTCATAGATACCTAATGCAAAGGTAACACATTTACACATAATATCCAGGTAATATATTAAAAATAAAAATCAAATAAAATAGTAAAAATTCTCAGCAGATATATAATCAAGACATGAAATTATTACAAAATATTAACATATACACTCATTTTTAATAAGAGGAAATTCCAACAAAGTATAAAACTACAACTCAGAATGAGAAAACATTAGTCAAAATTATTTTTCCGTAAGTATGCCCAGAAATATAAGGAGAATGAGGAGTAAATAATGAATGTCAGTAAATAATTAGAATCTCAAAAGCTTTCAATGAAATTTCTGGATTAGAAAAATAATAAATCAAGGGAATTTTTTCCTAACAGATCAATAATACATTTGAAAATGGATGAAAAAAAGTTAGGAAAATAAGATTTTTCAGTAACCAGGATAATAGATTATAGGTAAATACATAAGTATCTACAACATGTGTCTAACTAAGGTTGCCAATACATACCTAATAGAATTAGTAAAAGTCAGAAAGAAACAGTAATAATGTATTTGTACTATGATGTAATGGTGATGTAAAGGGAAAAAATTAAACTTTTCTTACAGTCCTCAATCCACAAATCATAAATGTTTACCACAGAGAGAAGCATTTAGTCGTGATAAAGTATTGAAAGCTAGAAAACAGAACTGACTGATCACATACAAAGAATAACAATGGCATTAATAGTTAACTCTTCATCAGAGTCAATAGATCTCATAAAGCAAAATAGTACCTGATTATTAACAGGTATTATTAGAGAACAGGCATCAAACAGGTATTAACAGGTATTAAAACAGAAAAAAAACAGCATCTTTATTAGTTCTTTATTTCTTTGTTGTTGCAAAATACCTGTCAAGAAGCAATTTACAGAAGAAAGGGTTTATTCTGGCTTACAGTTTGAGAAGATACCTTCCATTATGGTGGGGAAAACTAGCTGGCAGGAGAGAGGGGAACGGTGATGACATTGTACTCACAGTCAAGAACCAGAAAGTCACCCAGGCTCTCAAGCCTAAAGGCCTATCTCCAGCAATCCTCTTCCTCCATTGAGACCCCACCTCCTAAAGATTCCACAACATCTCAAACAGCACCTCCAGTTGGGGACCAACTATTCTGACATATGAGCCTATGGGGAAACATTTTACATTCAATTACAATGACATCCAAAAAAATGTGTTGTCTATTTTTTTTTCAAAAAAGAAGATAAAGACATTCCCAAAGAAGCAATCCGAAATGGAACTTTATCCAGACTTGCTAGATAGAGGCTTTGCTCTGCATCTTGGCTGTCATGACCAACCTTTCTCCACCATGGCATTGTCACCATGACAGACTGGAGCCTAAGAAACCAGGATATTCCAGGTATTAGGTCAGAGGCCCGCAAGGTTTGCATATTCAGCATCAGTCAGAGGTCCATGCCTTGCCCAGCTAGCACAGACCACTTTGCTTTGACTGCTTTGTGTTTTCTTTAATGAGTGCAGAGGCTCTGTGGATAGTACTCACTACTCATGAACTTCCTATGGCAAACCCACAGGGCAGAACACTTTCAATGTGAAGAGACATCCAAAGGGGGTTCTTGGGGTTAGCTGCTGAGCACGGTTTCAGGGTAGTATCCATAGTCTTCTGATTAACAGGTTTCATGTACAGAAAAATAGTAATACTGAAAAGATTTCAGCCAAGCAGCAGAAAACAGCCACAGTTGTAATTATTTTTAGCTATCAGAGATAAAATAGTTGCCTTCTATACCAAGTCATTGGCAAAGGACGAGCATGGAGGAAAAATCCCTACTCTTCTCAGCAAAGAAGAAGTATTGAATACAGTTTTCTTTGTATAGGTTTATGATTTTCTCTGTATTTCTTGTGTTCTCTCTTACAACTATTTCTTATATCTGTATTTAATAAACTTTCCTTTTTTCCCTACCCATGGGATTGATTTTTGTTGTTGTTTCATTTTCTTTTACTTTTTAAAAATTCTCTTGGTATTAATTTTCTGGTATTAATAATTAATATATGTGAGTTTAATAATTTTGACTTCACCGTGAAAAGTATCTGAATTCCTTTCATTTTTAATGTATAGGAATATAGATTATGATCCCAACTTTTATTACCACTTGAAAATTTGTGTTTCGTTTTTATAATGTTCTTTTTGATATTGATATTGGCTTTCTATCTCCTGAGTTAACACTGGAGATTCCATCACAAACAGAAGGCTGTCCATTAAGATATTCCCATGAAACTAATAAAAATTCAGTTCTAATAAATAAACAAATTGCAATTTAGAAACACAAGACCTGTAAAAGAGAAAAGCAACATTATTTCTCAAAAGCTCACAAATTCACAGTAACAGAATCCAAGCTATTTAATTGGCTGAAGAGATGGATAAAGAATTCAAAAGTAAAATTTTAAGGAGCTGGGGAGATGGCTCTGTCATCCCAGGATTGGGTATTTGGAGACAAGTGTATTCCGAGACCCTGCAGGACAATCAGTCTACGCAAATCATTGGATTCATGTTCAGTGAGAGACCTTGCCTCAGAAAAAGGTGGAGAGTATTTGAGAAAGACAGCTGACGTTGATCTCTGGCCTCCAAATATATATGCACAGAAATGTTTGCTCATGTTCAGACATGGGAGCATATAGACACCACACCCTCGTACACCAGATGGATGACGCCAAGGAAACAGTGTCTTGCAGAAACTACTGGACTGATGCACAAATGAAATCACAGACTGTAGCAGTATATACAGGGCCTGAACATACAGGTTCAAAACAGATGAGGACCCAGTACTGAGTGTGGAAAACAGTCACAGACTCCCATCCCTAACCATGAAGGTATTTTAAGTTGACGACCACTTGCAAATGAAAAATTAGTTTTCTCCAATGGAGTCTCATTGGGGATATTAACCATACTTACAGATAAACCCCACGCCCAGTAGTAGATGGCCAACACAAAATGAAACCAGTGACATTTGTGTAGACTTTTTGGCTCATATTGCTTTGTTTTGGCATTTTTGTCTTAAATGGTCTTTGTATATTATGTTTTCTGGTTTTGTAGTTTTATGGATGTGATGTGTGTATGTTTCTTGTGTTTTCTCCTTTTATTTTGTTATTGTTATTATTATTACTTTATTAATACTAGGAATCAAAATTTCCACTTCCTCCCCTCCTCCCACTTACCTCCCACTCCCCCACTCCCCCTCCCCACTCACTCTCCAGTCCTAAGAGAGGGTAGGGTACCCTGCCCTGTGGGAAGTTCAAGGCCCTCCCCCATCCAACCAGGCTTAGGAAGATATGCATCCAAATAGACTAGGATCCCAAAAAGCCAGAACATGCCATAGAGACAAATCCCAGTGCCATTATCATTGGCTTCTCAGTCTGCCCCAATTGTCAGCCACATTCAGAGGGTCCAGTTTGATCCCATGCTCGTTCAGTCCCATTCCAGCTGGTCTTGGAGAGCTTCCATTAGTTCAGGCACACTGTCTCAGTGGGTGGATCAACCCCTCATGGTCCTGAGTTCCTTGGTCATATTCTTCCTACTTCTGCTCTTCAACTGGACCTTGGGAGCTCAGTGCAATACTCCCATGTGGGTCTGTGTCTCTATCACCATCCATTGCTGCATGAAGGTTCTATGGTGATATTCGAGATATTCATCAGTGTGATTATGGGACAAGGCCAGTTCAGGAACCCTCTCCTCTACTGACCAGGGTCCTAGCTGGGGATATCCCTGTGGACATCTGGGACCC
>PVIU01034426.1:0-11339 GCA_004026605.1 Ondatra zibethicus | reverse complement strand
CTTTCCTCCGTGTCTGCCTCTCCACGGACTTGCTAGAGTCCTAGACATCCTGCTATCAACCCTTCCTTTGTTAGAGAAATCACTCTGGCTTGAGCTGTTGGTCTGAATCTCTTGGTTATGGTTGGAGACCAAGACAATATCATGCCACGCAACTGCAGCCTTCATGGGAAGTGATGTCTTTGGGTTCAATTTTTTTTTTTCTCTGTCCATGCAGTTTCCCCAGCTAATTTGCTAAGTGACTTTAGCTGTACTGGTCATCGTGCCCAACCTCAGTAATTGACCACACTTGTGTCTCAGAGTGTGCGTGCCTTCAGTCAATGCCCTCAACTATCCTAGTCTTTGTCCCCTTTTGCTAATGCACACGAGGTCACATGTGTAACCAGGCCTTCAGGCTCACCAGGTGACTTGGAAAGCTTTGCCATAACATGCCCAACTCTGCTCTGATGGCTCTTATGTGTGTCATGGAAGAGGCTGAAACAGAGGCAGGTATTTGGTGAGTTGCATGTTTTTATTTTCTGTAGATGAGTGTTTTGCATATGTGTGTGTACCACATGCGTGTAGTGCCTTTGTATGACAAAAGGGGGCGTCAGAGCCCTTTGAACTGGAGTCCCAGAGCTATGAGCCCCCATGTGAATACTAAGAACTTAATCCTGGTCCTCTGCAAGCAAGAGCAGCAAACACATTTAACAACTGAGCCATCTCTCCAGCCCTGGATGCTGGCATTTTAAAGAACAATTTATGAGGCTTTTAGAATGAATGTGTTAGTCAGACTTTGTGTTGCTATGACAACGTACCTGACAGACACAAACTGTGGAAGGAAATGTTTGTTTGGGCCCAGAGTGGCAGAGGATTTAGTCCATGGTCACTTGGTCAGATGTGGAGGAGAGGGGAGAATATTATGGCAACAGGAACATATGAAGGAAGACTGTTTACCTTATGGTGGACAGGAAACAGGAAAAGGGAGGAGGAGGGAGAGGAGGAGGGTGAGAAACATGATACAGTCTTCTTGGCCTGGTGTGGTGGCACATGCCTTTCATCTCAGGACTCTGGAGGCAGGGGCAGGCAGATCTCTGTGAGTTCAAGGCCAACCTGGGTTACATAGATAATTCTAGGTCAGTGACATAGTGGGCAGAGGGGGACTCATTTCAAAACAGAAAAAGAAAGAAAGAAAGAAAGAAAGAAAGAAAGAAAGAAAGAAAGAAAGAAAGAAAGAAAGAAAGAAAGAAAGAAAGAGAAAGAGAGAGAGAGAAAGAAAGAGAGAGAGAGAGAAAGAGAGAAGGAGGAGGAGGAGGAAGGGAAAAGAAAGGAAGAAAAAAGAAAGAGCGAGCCTTACAGGCATGTCCCCAGTAACCCACTTCCTCCAACTAGGTTCTACCCTCTAAAGTTCCAGAACTTTCCAATATAATGCAACTAGCTGGGAACCAAGCATTAAACACATGAGCCTGTGGAGGGCATTTCAGATTCCAACCATAACAATAAATAAAATAGAAATCTCTAATGTTGGTTCTGTGTGTTTGCTGATAGATTTTCCAAGTGCTGTGTGGCTCAGCCAAATACTTTGTCTTCTCAGGAGCCTGGCAAGTGTTTGTTCTGCAAGTGATTCAGAGCCTGGCAGAGAGCTGGGAGAGCCCGTTGTTCTTGTTGTTATGAACCGAAGACGCATTTTCACTGTGGGAAAAGGTACTAGGAAGCTGTCTCTGTCGTAGTGTGTGTTTCCAAGGCCTGCTCAAAAGTTCCTTATGCTAATTTAATTAGAATAATTTACTTGAACAGAAAACTATAATTTTGTGCTTTTTCCAACCAGTGTAACCAACTTATATTCTTTTTGACCTACCCAGATGGAATTTATTACTCCAAAGCCAATAGTCTAAACTTTAATTTGTGCGCTAACCATCATTATAGGTGAAGAATTATGCTAAAGAAATATTTGGGAAATCTGCTCTTGGCTCTGGAACACCAGCCTGGATCAAACAAAGCCTCCCACCTTGAGCAGTGAGGATGACTAGATAATTTTTAAAACTGTTCTAAAATACCAGAGAGCTTCCCAGACAGTGAGAACATGAGGGGGCAAATTCCTGGAGCGAAGACAATCGAGGAAGATGAACCTTCTGTTTAGCTGTGTTCTCTCTCCCAGCATTTGACCCTAGGAACGGCGCTTCAAGTCTAAGAAGCTGAGCACAGCTTTGACTGTCTCAGAATGACCCTGACAATGTCCTGGACTCTTGGATAGGGTCTCTGAAAAGATGTAAGGGTAAAACCAACCAATCAGCCTCTGTGTTAGTTACTTTTCGATTGCCATGATCAAAGTATGTGACAGAAGAGCTTAAGGGGTGGAGGGCTTATTTCGGCTCATAGTTCCAAAGGGTTTTGTTCCCTCACTGTGGGGAAGGCACGCAGCAGAGTGGTTCTGTCCGGGGCGATGGAGCACAAGGCAGCTGTTCACATTATGGTAACCAGACGAAAAGCGTGGGGCCAGAGACTGAGGCCATCTGTAACCTTTGAAGACCACCCTTAGTGCCCTACATCAGCCAGCCAGGCACCGTCTCCTAAGGCTGCACAGCTTTACAAACAACTCTACAGTCTGGATTGAGTATTCCAAATAAGAGCCTGTGAGAGGCATTTTAGATTGAAACCATAACAAACACCAGCTCTCATGAAGATAGAGTTTAGATGTAAAGCAGGTTAAGAAAGTCTAGCTCTCAGGCTGGAGAGATGACTCAGGGGTTAAGAGCATTGACTGTTCTTCCAGAGGTCCTGAGTTCAATTCCCGGCAACCACATGGTGGCTCGCAACCATCTGTAATGAGATCCGGTGTCTTCTGCTGGTGTGCAACTGAAGGTCCAGGAGAAGCAAAGGAACATAAAACAACCTTCACAACCACCTGTAGCCTAAATCCAGAAGATACAACTCCCCATCTGGCCCCAACAAACATGGAGCATTTAAACTCATACCGATGCACACACATACACCTAAAATAACAAAATGTATAAATCCTGGGACTGGAGAGATGGCTCAAAGGTTCAGAGCACTGGCTGCTCTTCCAGAGGACCTGGGTTTGGTTTCTAGCACCCACATGGCAGCTCACAACTCTCTGTAACTCCAGTTCTTGGAGATCTGACACCCTCTCCTGGCCTCTGAGAGGACTAAACACACACAGTACACATACGTGTATTCAAGCAAAACATATATTTAAAAAATACATAAATCTCTAGAAAAATGAAATAAATGACACAAATAGAAAAATATAGATCTGACCTCAAATATAGAAGTAATTATACTAAATATAAATTGATTAAATATTACCATCAAACTACAAAGATATTTCAGAGAAGGTGAATCATTAAACCCAATTACACATTGAGATGCACCTTAGAGATAAAGTAGAGACCAGAGGTGGTGATGTGCACTTGCCATCTCAGAACTCGGAAGATAGAGGCAGGAGGATTGTGTATTTGAAGGAAGCCTGAATAACAATGCGAGATCATGTCTCAAGGAAAGAAGAGGAGAAGGGGTGGAGGGCCTTAGTCCCCAGCCATCCATCTTCAGTGCTCCTCAGAGGGACAGATGTGCAGAAATGAACTGAAAGTCATTGAGTGTGCAATACCACAAAGGCACAGTATCCTGACAAGGGAGACACCTGTTCTTCCTGTAGACTACGTTTGTCCCTCTCTTGAGCATTGCTAACATGCCTACTTAACACACAATTTAGGCTGGCTACAGTGGTGTCCGTGCCAAAGAAGTCATGGGTTTCTGGTGCTAAAGAAGGCACCTCAGAGGATGTGCCATTTCAGCCAACCTTAACTAGATGGAGAGGTAGCTGCAGGTACATAGAAGAGCCAGGTATTCCTGGCAGAGGCCACAGCTAGGTATGCAGAGTGAGGGTGAGCATCACTAGTCAGTGGGGCTGGGAGTTGGTACTTAGGCAAGGACAGGAGTCGGGGATAACAATCTCTGTGATGGAAGAATCTGTTAATGGAAGGAGCAGGGTCTCCCCATCTCTCTCATTGTCTCCTCAGTAGCTCTTCTCACCTCCATGACCGCCAAGGATTCCTGTGTGAGACCCTGAGTGCTGTAGCCTGGTCCCAGTCTCCTGTTTCTGAGATGCACCTGGAAAAATCACCTGTGGGTACTTGAACAGTGTCCAAACATGACTCCATAGCTCATCTGCCTTAAATCATGGGAAAAAAGGATGTTTGGGGATTGAAATCTCCTTGCATGGCCCTTAGTGCCCTGATTTGGTTTTCTTGTCTCTTTTGAGACAGTCTCTGGGCTACTTTCAAACTTGAGATCCTCCTGCCTCAGCCTCCCTAGTGCTAGGATGTAGGCATGAACCACCACACCTGTCTCTGTCAGTACTCTTGAATCCTGGCTCTCTCTTCTTGAGGCAAGAGTCTTTGGGAAAGGTCTGTCTTATTTCCTTCTCCAGGGGAAAACTCTAACAGAAACTTGGCGAAGATCTGAGAGGAAAGCCAGTATAGTACTTTGTAGTAGGCAGATGGGACCTTCTTGTCCAGAGCGATGTTTTTGGCTTTGAAGCTCTGATTCCCAAAGGGGAACCTTCTGATTCTTGCAAATGGAGTGAGCATACTGAGAAAGAAAACAGGCGATCCTGCTAAAATTGTGCAGTAAACATCTTCCTACTTAAAATTCCCAAGATGGCAAATTTCTCATTCCCAGATGAAAAACATGGTTCTTGCCAAATTGTAAGGCGGTTGTTTATCACTCTGTAACTACAGGATGGAAACTGCTTTGTAAAAGAACTGCTTAATTGCTGAAAACAATGGTAATCTAGTAAATGACCAAATGGGACATTCACTGGTGCAATAGTGGTATGACTGTTACCGCAGTAACCAACCATTGAGACAGAAGTTCACTGTGTAACAGAAATCCTGCCTGACTTGAGTTCTCTATGGAGACCAGACTGGCCTTGAACTCACGGAGATCTGTCTGACTCTGCCTCCCAAGCCCTGGAACTAAAGTTGTGAGCCACCATACCTGGCTCCCAACTACTCTCTGATTAGATCTGAGGCCTGCTCCACAGGAGGGGAATCGCTGCTTGGCACTGGACACCTGGTAAAGAACCCATGGCTAGGGAAGTCATAGGCCCTAAGGGGAACCTACTACTGTTGTTTTGCTAAATGGACATGTTGTAGAACTGCTGTCTTTAGAACATATGGACATATGTCCATGTCCATAGATCAGTGGCACACTCAGCTTTGGTCAGAGAAGTTTCTTTTTGCATTGGATGGTGATAAATGCACCTGGTCAGAGTACCGAGAATAAATGCCTGTTGAGTGCTCAGCCCAAAAGGAGACATCTATACCACTCCTCAAAGCTCGGGAAATATCGTGGAAGAGCAGGTAGAAGATTACTAAGAGTTGGAGGAAGGGGAGGGGGGCTTCTAAAGAATGCCTGCTGACATAAAATGAACTTTGTGCTGCTGAACTCAGCAGCTGCAGTTGTCTATGCAAGGCATGCAGAAGATTGGGTTTATCAAGTTTCCATCAGGGATGGAGGAAAGTCTCAGGAGGCTCTACCTCTCCCTGAGGGATTATTGGCAATCAGTGGTTGCTGGGAGGAGGGAGACCTGGTGTCATTTCCTACAGTGGCGTAGCCACTGCTAAGTCACCCGCACTAACAATCTCACTTCATGTTTATGCAAACAACTCTAAACTTGGTGGGTTTCTCTCACTCTCTGTCTCTCTCTCTCTCACACACACACACTTACACATGCACACTCCACACACACACACTCAGAACACACATACATGTATGCAAACTGGCAGCATCCAAGTAGGAGGGGGTTTGTTGAGAAGACGACTTTGATGGAAGGAGAGGTGAAAGAAGATAATGGGGAGAATGTAAAAATGACCAAAATTCATTATAGACATGTTTAAAACTGTCAAAATTATATATACATAGATACAATTAGAACGGTCTGCTGTTCAATGGTAGAGTGCTTTCTAGAATCAACCAGTGGGCTGGGCATGTGGCTGGTAGAGCTCTTGCCAACCGTGAATGAGGGCCTAGGTTCCATCTCCAGAACCGGGGGAAAGGGGAAAAGGTACTTAGCATCATCACGCTGTGTTCTCAGAGTGTCACAGAGAGGCTTCATTGCCTCGAGAGTCAGGCAGGGATGAATGCTGCGAAGCAGGCTAGCGACTGTGAGAGCCTCCGCAGTGGCTGGAATGCCTACCTGTTTGATTCTTCTTCCTCCCTCACCTAAGACCCACATTCTTTTCAAAATACTGTGCTAGCTTAAAAAAAAAATAAGTGAGTTGGACAGATTTCCATCAGTGCATGGGAAAAGCATACAAAATTAAGAGCCAAACCGCAGATACCCGATCAGTCCCTGTTATCTGTTATCTGCTCAGTCCCCTTAATAACCCAGTCGGGGAGGCGTTGGCATACTCCAGGAGTAGGAATCAAGGTACGGAGGCCAGGCCTGGTGAACAGAGCCATTTCCTGGCCCTCTAGAGCCACCATCACCCCTTCCTCACATCCCCCTGACTTTGTATTTGTGCACACTTCTCCCTTTAACTCCCTGGGATATGAGCAACTGTCCTAGGCCTTTCTAGAACCTACTTTTTATCCCGCTGGCCTGAGGAGGTGTCTCCCTGATCACACCTGCCAGGGGGCTTATGAGATGAGCAGCCATGTCTCCCTGATCACACCTAGGTGTCTCCCTGATCACACCTGCCAGGGGGCTTATGAGGTGAGCAGCCATGTATGGACAGGACGCCTCAGCAGAGCAGCGCTGCTCACAGAATTGCTCGGTTTTGCTTAGAAGCTAAACTTTTCGACAGCTGCTCTATGCAATGCATGTGATCCCCAGATCCCCACAGCAGGCTCGGGGGTCAGGGATGGGCTCAATCTGAGATGAAGCGCTCACATACAGGAAGCCGGTACTTCCTGCTTTCATTGTTCAGGGTGGGTACAGTGGCACCCAGGTGGCTAAGTCAAGCTTATAATCACGCCAGGGGAAGCATGCTGCTCTCTTTCTGAAAGTCGAGACTTAGAGGGGTTGGATAATTCAGCCATGGTCACACAGCACCACTGTTATAGAGAAGGATTCAAAACCAGACCTGGGGAGACCCAGGCTCATGGGAGCTCTCCGGCTGGCTTGTCACCTCTGCTGTCCTCATATATGTGGTGTGCAGGCTGAAATGGATATGTATGATATATATATGTATGTATATATAATGTATGCACACATACACATATCACATGCTAGGCAAGTATTCTATCACTGAACTTCATGCCATCTCTTGAAGGTTTTTTGGTTTTGGTTTTGGTTTCTGACAGGCTCTTGCCCAGGCTGATCTTGAACTCCAGCTCCTCCGGCTCCAGCCTCCCACGTGACGGGATTACAGGTCTGCACTCCAACTCCAGTGCCAAGTAGTGACAATGGAAAAGGATCCTGTCTTATCTTCTTTGAAATAAGCTGTCACTCTGCAGCTCTGCCAGTGTGACAGCTGTCAAATGTAAAATGCACAGGACAAGGAGCCCTGGAGGGCTGAGGAGCTAACAAAGCTGGGCGATGGCTTTCACCAGGCCTGGGTGCTTGAAGCTGATGGGCAGTGGCTCTCACCATGCCTGAATTCTGACAGCTGCCTGTTTTCCCCTCCCCTCCACCGTGGAGATTCCACTTCATGCCCATAAGGGCCTCCTGTACAGGCCTAGAGAGCTGGAGAGTCGCCCTTCACACCTGTAAAATAATCATGCCAAGGAACACACTTGCTCCAAGCATCATCAGCGAAGGCCCAGTGCCTCCTGCTGAAAGGGAAACACCCAGTTTCAGAATACTCCAAGACCCTGGTGGGTTAGTGAGGCATGGTACACACCTGTGATGCTAGTGCTCTGAAGACAGAGACAAGAGGATCATGGATTTAAGGCCAGCCTGAACTACATAGTGAAACCTAGTCTCAAAAATAAACAAAGCTGGTCATAGTGGTGCCCAGCACTTAGGAGGTAGAGACAGGCAGATCTCTGTGAATTCAAGGCCAGCCTGGTCTACAGAACGCGTTCCAAGACAGCCAGGGCTACACAGAGAAACCATGCCTCAGGAAAACCAAACCAACCCAAACAAACAAACAAAAAGAAATCTCTACCCTCCATTTCTGAACTCACTGGCCCTCCTTCAACTCCCCAGACGCCCCTTTGCATGGCTACACAATGTCCTAAACCTTGGGTCTTGTGCCTGCTGGCAGCACATCTAGCCAGTCTCTCTAGTTTCCTGCCTGCCCTGGCTCCAGGCCAGAGGCCAGGTTCTCTGACAGTGGCCAGCCTGTTAAGGCAATAGGGCCAGAGATAGTGGCCACAGTTGATTGAAGCCCCTGTCTCCCTCACACAGAAGCAGCGTAATTAATCAGGAAGTAATTAATTCAGATGCCAGTGGCTCATCACCCCGAGAGACAGGCTATCTTATAGGGCTGGGCCGGCAGCACATCACCTCGACCCAAGCTATCTTACAGGACTCGGATTCAAAGGAAAAAATCAGGTCACCAGCATTTTTCAATATCATATTGAATGTTACATAAAAGTTATGAAAATTTGCCCCAAATCTCATCTGCTGACTCTTAGGACCTTCAGTCCTCTTAACGCTCTGTGAGCTTCCAGCTAGTGGTGCCTCGATGCTCAGGGGTGATGTGCATATGGGTCCGTTACCCATCATCCTCTGAGGTCCAAGGGGCTGAATACTGTGGGCAAAGTGTGGGTAACTGTGCCTGGGCCCTGGCTGCACTGGTCTGCATGTGCCTGCACTTCGGACATGACAAGCAGAATGACGTGAGTTCAAATCCTACCCTTCCCAAAGTCCCATATTACCTGCTCTTCTGGCTACTGTGGCAAAGCACCCATCAAGAGCAAGAAAGAAACGGTTGATTTTGGTCTTACTTGGCATTATCGTTCCTCTTGGTGGGGAAGTCACTGTGGCAAGAACATGGGGCAGTCAGTCACGTGGTATCCAGCATCAGAGAGAGGGAACTGAATTCTGGTGCCCTGCTCGCTTGCTCCTTTTTATTCATTCTGGGACTCCAGTCCATAGTATGGTGGTTCCCACTTTCAGGCTGGGTGTTCCCATTCCAGCTAAACCTCTCTGGAGACACACCCAAGCTTGGATTTCCTAAGAGGTTCTGAATTGCATGAAGTTGACAGTCAAGACTGACCATCACAGCTGGGAGTGGCCCACACCTGCAAAGTGAAACGGTCAGATCTCTGTGAGTTCAAGGCTAGCCTAATCTACAAAGAGAGTTCTTGGACAGCCAGGGCTACATAGAGACACTGTCTTTAAAAGTAAGAAAATCACAACTCCACAGGGAAGTTGGGGTGAAGGTGTCCTTACTGTGGCTGGGTTAAAGGATGTGGTGACTGTGTTTGCATGCAGTAGGCACTTAGCTGGTGGAACCTTCTGCTCACTAACAGAACAAAATGTCATGTGCTGGATCAAAGTCAAGGCTGAGGCTAGCCCATTTGCAGCTGCATAGCTGGATGCAGAGGCAAAATCTGGTGGGAGCCTGAGGTGGGGTGGGCTAGAGCTCGCATCCTTCAAGGGGATCCTGGTTAATGGCAGCACCAGGGTGGCCACATGGTAGGAGAGAATCAACTCCTGCAAGTTGTTCTCTGACTTCATGTGTGCTATGACACACATGTGCATGAACACATGCTAACTAACCAACTGATTAATTAAAATTAGCACATGCATATGGAGATGTCCCCCCAGCCTCTATCTCTGACTGCCGGAGAAATGCTCATCTCAGTCAGTCACAATGAGAGGCAGCTTCAGACCTGTAGGATAGCGATTAATAAAAAAGTAAAGGTGGGATCTAGAGAGATTGCTCAGTGGTTAAGAGTGCTTGCTGTTCTCGGGGTGGGGGTTGATTCCCAAGGCCCACATTAGGTGGCTCACAGATGCCCCAGACTCCAGCTCAGAGGGATCTGACCTCCACAAGTACTGCACACATGTGACAAACGTTCTCACAGTCACACACACACACACACACAAATACATTTTAAAAAATAAAAGATAAATACTAGTGGAGATGGAGAGGTGAGAGTATGGGGTGCTGCTGGTGGGAACGTAAATTGGCACACCCATTATGGAAAAGAGCATGGAGCCTCCAGAAAGCAAACCAGCAGTGGATCAATGCCATGCTATACGGTGAATATCTAAGGAAATTTAAATCAGAATCTCAAAGATACATCTGCATCCTATGTTCATTGCAGAATTATTCACGAGAGTCATGATGAATGGGGGGGGCATGTGAGTGTGTGAGAGAGAGTGTGAATCTGTGATGCTCACACGCAGTAATAGAATGCTGCTCAGCCTTCATGACTGAAGACCTGGTATTTGCAAGAGTGTAAAGGAACCTGGAGGTCACTGCGCTGAGTAAAGTCAGCCAGATGCAGAGAGCCCCGAGGGCATGATCTCAGGCATACACAGAATCAGAAATCATCAGACTCTCAAACACAGATGTAGAACACTGGAGAGGGGAAGACGTGGGGCAGTGATGATCAGAGTTCAAAGTCAAAGCAAGTCCAAAGTAGGTTCTGCTGATCAACAATACAGCATTATGCCGAGAGCTAGCAATGCTGCATCCTGTATCAAAAGTGCCAAGACCAGACCGTGGATTGGTGAGAACTGTTCTTACTACCTGAGAGTCAAAAACTGAAATAGCAACAAAGGGGAGGGCGTGGAGTTTAGAAGGTGATAAATGTGTTCTTGGACATGACACATACAAATTTTAAAGTTTTTTTTTTTTTTTTAAAGAAATGCTTTGGAGGCTGGAGAGATGGTTCAGTGTGAGCCGGTACATTCTGCACTTCCAGAGGACCCAGATAGGTGGCAGCACCCAAGTCCAGTTGACTTCCAACCACCTGAAACTCCAGCTCCAGAAGACCTGAGAGATCTGACGCCCTCACACACACACACACACACACACACAAAGAGAGAGAGAGAGAGAGAGAGAGAGAGAGAGAGAGAGAGAGAGAGAGAGAGAGAGAGAGAGAGAGAGAGAGAGAGAGAGAAACCAGAACCAATCAATTGGCTTCTGCTGCCGAGTCTTCTGAGGCCTGGTCCACAGGAAACTGCCCCTTGATTTGGGCAAGACATTTCCTGAAAGCCTCCAGCAGAGCAAGTCCGCCCCTTCGCACCAACAGACCGCCTACCACATCAGGAATCCTCAACAGCAGGCTCGCTGTGTGGAGCCTATGGCGGCCTCAAGACTCAACACCCCCACACAGAGGTGGGGGAGAGCTGTGCAGGAGGTGTCCAATGTGAAGGCTAATTACGCCAAGGCTCCCTGGTGTGGAGACCTTGGGGCTCCAGTTAACCTCATATT
>PVIU01034425.1:0-11333 GCA_004026605.1 Ondatra zibethicus | reverse complement strand
CATCAACAATGACACCAGGACCTATCTCTTCTGCATGTATTATCTTTTTGAGAACCGAGTCTTTTTGAATGCACTCCTTCCTAGGCCAGAAGGGATGGGGGTGGGCCTTGGACTTCCAACAAGGCAGGGCACCATGCCCTCTTTCAAGGAAGAAGGGGGAGGGAGGAGGGGTGGGGGGTAGTGGGAGGGGACCGGGAGAAGGGGAAGAAAGGAAAAAAAATTTTATTTCTTTAATTATGTTCTTGAATGGAAAAAATAAAACAAAACAATGTATGGAAAAAAAGGAAGTAAAGGATAACTAAGTTGGAATGGCCAAAAAAAAAAAAAATAAAATAAGAAAAAAAAAATCTAATGTAGCCCCAGAGTTAAGTCACATTACATCACATATTTGTGCAAAACTTTAGGTCACCTTTCCAATGGATGTATTTAATCTAGAACTAGAGTAACAGGCACTAATAAATGTTGGATACCTGAATGAATGGAGGGATGAATGAGGGAGAACACTATGTTAAAGAAAGCATTTTGCATATTGGTAAGTGAGGCATGGGAACAGCAGAGCTTCTCTGAGTAAAGCCGAGCTGTCGGTTCTTCCAAAGCCTGTTGTATTCCTGATGATTTCCCATGAAGAGAATTGTTAGCAGTTTTCAGGAGCAGACTTCTTACTATGCACATTAGCTTGCTTGATATTAGTCAATGACAGTGTAATACACTGGAAGGGGGGAACTTTGCTGATTGATCCAAAATTGTGAGTAGACGACAAAACCAAGGGTAAGATGTAATTCGTACCTTCCCATCCACACAAGGCCACCTGTAATCATAGAAATCTCATGCTCTAGTTTTATTGCTGTTGCCATGATAAAAATACCCTGATAACAAACAACTTAGCAAGCAAGGGGCTCATTTGGTCAAATGAGGGGAAGTCAAGGCAGGAACTTGAAGCAGGCCACTTCACATCCATAGTAAAGAACAGAAAGAAACAAATACTTTATCTCTGCCTGTTATTGATCTCAGCTTGCTTTCTCTTCTTTCATACTGTTCAGCAACACATATATAGGGAATTGTGCCGCCACAGGCTGGCTATTTCTTCAATTGTTAGCAATCAAGACAGTTCCCCCACAGACCTGATCACAGACAGATATGATCTAGATTATTCCACAATAAGACTTTCTTTCCAGAAGACTCTATGATATGCTAACTTGATAGTTCAAACAAGTCATCACGTTGTCCCAGTCAGTCATTTATTAATCAGTCAAATCTGCTGCTCTTCTCTACACCAATTCATCATATCACTCTAAGTGAGGTGTGTAAAGAAGAGGAAAACTTTCAGAGTCAGAAGTTGTTAGAGTTGATATAAGGACAGTCAAGTTTTCTGATACCTTTCTGCATCCTAGAGAAGGATGAAACAGCTAAAAGTCTACTTAACAGATGCTGGGTTAGATGGCTTGCTCTTCACTAGTGTCTCTCTGTGTAGAAGGGAAAGAAAACAAGAGAGTCAGAAGAACAAAGAGCCACAAATCCCCATTGTTGAGATAAAGATGAGTGATATCATTTAGCTAAAAGAAGACCTAATAGGGTTTGGCACAACAGCATCATGGATAAAAGTACTTGAAGTGCAAGTATGATGCCCTGAGTCCAGTTCTCTAGGACCCACGTAAAATACAGCTGAGTACGGCCACATGTGCCTGTAACCCAAGTGCTAGCAGTGAGGGGTGCTGTGTGAAGATACGAGAGGATCCCCGAGATATATTGACCAGTCATCCTAGGTGAAAACAGCAAGCTTAGGGTTCAATGAGAGACTGAAGACAAAGTGTGATAGAGCAGGATACTCATTATCCTCTTCCGGTGTGTGAGTCCACCTGTAGAGACACACGCACAAATAGATGTGCAACACAAACATAAACACATGCACCTTACACAGAGGGCAGGAGAGAGGGAGAGAGAGGAGGAGAAGAAGCAGGGGGAGGAGGAGAGAGAGGAGGGTGCTGAGGAGAAGCCAAGGAGGAGCTTGAATACATATATCTATTTGTGATAGTGAGTTAGTCAGAGGACCACAGCATCAGGAATTGAAAGACATGTGTACAACAGGGAGGCTCAAGGAATTAAAGAATGTAACTTTTACATCATACATTAGATATCTGTGAAAGCAAAGGCCTGGAAAAGTTCTCTCAATACCCCACCTTTATTCCCACAACAGCCAGCATCAGATCCACCTAAGTGAGACTGTGAGATCAGTTGCTGTTGCCCAAGAAGCAAAGGCACCAGCAGGGGAAGGACATTTTTATCTTCTCCCCACCCAGCCTCAAGTTTCAGTGTAAGTCCCATAGGCTAAGGTGTAAGGAGGAAAGAAAAGATGGAGTTTAACATGGACTAAGGTACTACAAATGAAAGCAGAAAGCTATTCCTAAGAGAATGTGTGTGTGTGTGTGTGTGTGTGTGTGCTTGCGTGTGTGCATGCATTTGTGTGTGAACTCTTGTATTCTTCATTATTTATAAACAAAAGTATCTATGGAATGAGCAGATTTAGAGATGAATGAATTATTTGTTCCTAATCCTTGATAAACAGAATATGTGGTGGGGATATGGTAAATAGAATAAATTGGCAGGGATATGGCCTCCATTAATGACTGTGTACCACCACACATGACCTCTTGACTCCTGTCTTGCACCAGAGTCTAATTTTTCAATCACCTTGCCTATATGTCAGTTGAAAGGGACTCAGTGCTTGTACAAGCACAGTGACTGCTTCTGAAAGTTTACTTGCCAGTATTTGTCCTTTATCAGGTTTAAGGCCACCCCAGGGAGATTCATATGCCCATAAGGTCATCGCACACCACTTTTGTCTTGCAGTGAAAATAGCCCTCCAACTAATGCATTCTTCATTTGAATTTGACATAAATTCAAGCTATATTTAATAATATATTGCCTGTGGTCAATTACAAATGGAGATCTCTAGAGTTATTTGTAGAGAAGTTGTAAAATTAGGATTTCTCAAAATCACTGTAAGTTCAATATTTGACAGACATTTGACAATGGAATGTTAAAATTGTTCCATAAGTTGAATGGCATTAAATTTCTTACATCAACTTCTCAAAGTGTGATATTTTAAATCAAAAGGTTTCATTTTTTCCCTTAAGAGCCTTTGGCACAGTGAGGCGGTCCACCCACAATGAGTGACATCATTCTCTGACTGGGATGCCGAACTATGAAAAAGGGAGAGAGTGGGCTGAACCCCAACATTTGCCTCTCTTTGGCTTCCTGTCTGGATATGATGTGACTGGCTGACTCAGAGCCTGCTGTCAGAACTTCCCTGCCATGTCCATTGCAGGTTAGAAAGTAAACTAAGATACATCATTCCTCGAGTTGCTTAAGGGGGAAAGGAGCTCCTAGCAGCAAGAGAATAAATTAATAAGCTATTTCTCCTCTATTAACTACTCAGGTTATTTTCTGCTATTTGTTATTGGGAAAATAACAAACTAAAGCACATTCCTATGGTTTTGCTTTATATGTCAACATATTTCTGTGTACTAGTCTTTAAAGTAAAATACTCAAGAGTTTTGGGAACATTTGATGCTCTTAGTATATATTACCAGGTGACATTCTGAAGGGCCTACTGTAATTCACACCAGTATTAATGAGTAATCAAGCTGATTTTAATGAATCATTAGCATCACCAAGACTTAGTCTTAAAAGATAAAAAGCGTTGTTAGCTGGGAATAAATGAATAAACACTACTCTATCTTTTAAAACTATTCTTAAAGCAGATAGCATGCAGGATTATACCTCTATGTCATCTTTTGCTTGGTTTGCTGAATGAAATAAAAATTTCATAGGGCTTTTATCAGTATTCTGAAAAAAACATGCTTTTATAAAAGAAAGTTTGCAACCCAGAAAAGAATTATGTGTCCTCAGACACTCACCACTAAATCATTTATTCTTTTCATTTTTAGTTGTTTTATATACTATAAACTCACTGTTTAAACAATTGCATATAATTTTATGTCTGGCTTTTATCTTTTAACATAAGATTTTAATATGTTATTTAAAACTCTTGCCATTTTTTAATAGCCATGTACTGTTCCATTTGACAATTTCTCCAGAGTATATATAGAAGTCACTATTCCACCTCTATTAACTACTGGGTTTATTTTCTGCTACCTGTTATTGGGAAAATAGCAAACTGAGGCACATTCATATGCTTTTCTCTATATGTTAATTTCTTTCTGTGCACTAGTCTTAAAAATGAAATCATTGGCTAGAGGTTTTGGATCATTTAATGCTCTTAGTATACATTACCATGTGACTTTTCAAAGGATCCGCTGCAATCCACACCATCAGTAATGAATAATCAAGCTTATTTTAATAAGTCATTCGCATCATGAGAACTTACTCTTAAGAGATAAAGTGTTGCTATCTGGGTGTGGAGATGCACACTTGCAATCCCAGCAGTCAGGAGTCAGAGACAGGAGGATGAGGAGTTTAAGGCCTGTCTGGCCTTAAACATGGGAAGACCCTGCCACACTCAAACTGTTGTATTTTGAGATAAGAAAATGGAGTCATTGTTTTAATGTATGTTCTCCGTCGGACACTTTTCCATTTTTATTATCCATTTATTTTTTTCTTCTCTGTGAATTGTATATTCATGACAAGATTATTTTTTAATATGTTGATTAACCTTAGATAATAACACAAGATGAGAGATTGCCTTAATAAATTGTTATAAATGACTGAAAGTAAAAGTATACATTATATATGACTGTGTATATGTGCATCTTAGTTAATTTAAGCCTCACAGTGACATTCAAGTGCCTATCTTTGCAACCCAGGCTGATTTTCCACATATACTGAGTAGCATGTAACGTTCAGAGAATATATTTTATGTTTGCCCTGGGCATGTCTGTTTACACAGTGTCAACACCAGCTCCTATTTATTGACTACTTAGATTTTGGGAGTTGGGCACAATATTTTCCATGCCTCATCTTAGTTCTGTCTCACAATATTCCACAACGTAGGTATTATTTTATTAATAAAGAAGCAAAGGGTCTGGAATCTGGACTACTTTCTCCTAGTTGATATAATTAGTTCTAGACACAGGCAGGCACCCAGGTAGGTGTGATTCAGTCTCTATTATTAAGTAGGGCTGTTTCCCTTCCTACTCTTATTGGTCCCGGGGATGGATCCTTTGCTCTGCAACTTTTATTAGCTGTCATTTGTATACTTGGCGCATTTGGGAATCATAGTAGGACTAATAAGTTGGGTCTGTGGAACCTGACTGGGATCCTTGGTTTCCAACTTAAAAAAAAAAGACACGGGTAATAAATCTTTCTGTTCACTTCAATAAAATAAATGTGATCAAATGAACAAAAAATTAAAGAAACAAAAAATGAAAAAAAAAGGTGTCCAATCTGCTTTCTCCTCTGCTTTTTGCTAGACATGTACATGCACAGGTACAAACATACAAACACACACAGAGAGAGAGAGAGAGAGAGAGAGAGAAAGAAGAGAGAGAGAGAGAGAGGATATCAGGTGACAAAAGCAGCTTTGTTTTGCAATGTTTTCTGGGACAGGTAAGTCAAAGTTCAAATGGCAATCCCTCTCATGTAGGATTGGATTTTTAATGTTTAGAGAATTCTTTCACTGAAGGGGTTAAAGATATTCCTTAAATACTACTTTCTACCAGTGTACAAAATAATCAGAGAACTTTCATAAACAATGTGGATCCAGAAGTAAATGTTAACAGACTAAAACCTGATCCTCAGACTGCGCAGTGTTAATACAGCTGATGTTCCAGTCTACAGGAGGGATGCAGTTGAGTGGGTTTTCTTGCTATGCAAATGAACCTCAAATGCAAGCTCTTTCTAATCCCATCCTTCTTGCCCTCACCCTTTTTGCACTTCCTTTTTGGCACAGCTCAGGAACAAACATTTGAATATCATTTGTGACTTAATTCTCTAATTGGTGGTGCTTTGTACTGAAGAAATCGACTAGATTCTGAGAAGTTACCTGTGTGAACTTTAGTCCACCTGTGAGTTCAGAATTTACCCTCTATAACCTAGCCTTCTCTTTGAACCTTGGCAGCACTGGACTGACAACTATGACATATCTTAAAGGATATGCTGCTGCAGCTGAGTGACTTCAGTGCCTCCCATGACCTTATCAGATCCTTCACTTGTTGTTCAACAAGGTCCAGGTCCTGAGCTTCAACCATCCTGTTTCACACTTGCAGGTGGAAAGACTTGGCCAATTGCAACGTTTGTTTTCCCATGATACGATATCTAATTGTAGGTTCAGATTCATTATTAATATTACTCAAGCTGCCTGAGCAAAACTACTACATATCTGAAAAATTTAGCCACTAGGAATCATCCTTATCTTCTAGTGAATGCTCTCCTTTTTTACTCCCCACTCTTGCATTCTTCTTGGAACTCTGTGCATCCCCATGTTAAATTTAATAAATGTAATGCTGGATACCATTGTTTAAATGGAAAAGTGTAAAGTGTCCTTGAAGAATTTTTACAATTAGAAAAATACCAATCATCTTAATGTTGCTTGATAAGCTTCAACTTGTATAAATAGTTCTCCAGATTGAAATCCTGCTAGGCTGTGTCTTAATCCCATCCAGAAGGACGGATGACTTCAAAGACTTCTGCTTTGGTCCCACATCAATCACTCTGGGTGAATTCTCTCTCAGCATTTTGAGAATTCTGTACAGAGGGATTTCTTTCTTCAGAAATGCTATTCCCAAGAAGGCTCCAATACATCATCTTCTTGAATAAAAGGGTCTCACTTCAGGGCAGTAAGAACAGAAGTTCCAAGCAAGAACAGAGAGATTATTTATTTTTACAAAACTCTAAAAAGGGAACCTGGGTTCACCTCCAATTTGCAGTTAGAAACAAAGTTCATAGACCCTAGCATGAAGGTAAACATAAGAACCAGTTCAGAGTCTGAAGCAGCTACTGATTCACCCTTTGGCTTCGCTTCCCAGTTTCAAACCATTCACACTCTCTCCTCATAGACACACTCTTTTTCTGATGGCTGAGAAATGTAGACATTTAAGTCAATTTAGAATTGAACACTTTTCTTGGTCTGTTTAAAGCTTTAACTCTCTCATCACTATTGTTTGGAATCTGCATTGTTTGGGAAAGTGTGGGCAGTGCCAATTCGTAGGCTCTCATCTAGACCTATCAAATCAGAAAGTCGGGGAAGAAGCAGGTATCTTTGTTTTCTTAATTAGTTACTTTGTATTGCTGTGTTAATGTACCAGTGTCAAAGCAACTTAAAGAAGGAAGGGTTTATTTGTGCTTATGATTGTAGGTCTAGAGGGAAAATATCCCTTCATGATGGGGAAGCATACCAGCAGGCAGGCTTGAGAATGGAGCAGGAAGCTGAGTGCTCATATCTTGTCTTAGTAGTGGGACAAAACTATAAACACTCAAAACCCTCCCACAGTGACATGCTTCCTCCAGCACACCAGGACCTCCTAAGCCTCACCAACAGTGCCACTAACTGGGGACCAATCTTTCAAACATCCTAGCATATGGGGCACATTCTCATTTAAACCACTGTACTTTCCAAAGCTCTCCAGACGAATCTGTTGACTATTCAAATTTAAGAACCACTGACCTTTCCTTACCTCATTTGACTGACCCTTCTGCTTCAGGATGAGAAAGATATTTCTGTAGCTTAATCCTGGCCTGACAAAGTCTCTCACGTCTATGTCAGACATATGAACCTTAGGTTAGCAGATGCCCCCAACTCAACTTAGTGCCCTAGGCTAGGCTTCTGATATAGTTGAGAGATATTGATTCACCTAACTTGTTTATCTCACAAATTCCTTTGGAATCCCTGAGTTAAGTAAACATTTCTGGAGAGCCATTTTCATCCAGTCCCCATCAAGTTCTTCTCTTGGTTCCCACGTAGAGGAACCTACAAAGATAAGGCAGATTCGTAACTCAACTCCTGTTCCCTAGGTCACAAGATGTGTGTGCAAGTACACCATTGCATATTTCCATTGCTCTGTTCCCCTACTCTAAAGCATTACAAATAAATCTTCCTTCTTAATAAAATTGGGCATGATAAAACTTTAATGCCTACATCTACATTTCAAGGTATAAATTATGTTTTCATGTTATTAATCAGTAACTCAAGAATTACTATTATTTAAATTGTTAAAGCAGAGGCTGTTCATTACTCATCTTTTATGGGAAATGCCCCACCCATCTTCACCCTAGGCTTGAGGGTCAATGACTTGATTCCCAGAGAGTGGTGTCTGGGTCATGAGCGAGTTAACTTCTTAAATGATGAGTGAGTTAAGTTCATCTATTGATTGATTTTATAGGTGAGCTGGGCTACTAGAAGTTGAGATGTAGTTGGAGGAATTAAGTGGCCACTGGGTGCTTGCTTTTGAAGGGTATGCCCCTTTACCTGGTCCCTCATATAATCCCTCCCCTCTCCACAGATATGAGGTGAGCTTCACTTTCTGTCTCGTGTTCCCGCTGTTATTTTCTATTTCCACATGCCAGAAGCCGTGGGTTCAGCAGAACTGAGACTGCAGTCCCTAAAGTCATGAGCCAAAATAAGTATTTCAATTTTAAAGACATTTTATCTGGTATTTTGTTAAAATGACAGAAGGTAACCAAAACACTATTCCACACACCCCCAAGCCCCCATCTGAATCTGCCTGAAGCCAGAAGTTTCTTTCTTCAAGTGCTTCTTAGCACACAGGTACTAAAATTGACATTGTTTTTTGACTTCCATACCTAAGTCTCAGGATGCATGTGCCCACATTTTCACACACACACACATGCATATACATGCACATATGTGGAGACATGCACACACATATGTACCAAAAACAAAACAATAAGACTATTATCTTTTAAAGATATCATTGAAATATCTCTTAATTTTCTTTTTGTACAACAGTTTGATACATGTCCTTTATCAACGTGAAGCAGTTCCCTTTTGCTGTTTAAGAAGTTTTTGTTTGACAAAATGCTAACATTTTTCATATGATTATTATCTGTTTATTGAGCCAAACATAAAAATTTCCATCTTAGTCTGTTGATAATATAAACTACATAATGTCCTAATATGAAACAATGACTATTTCAAGGAGAAAAACAAATTATATTTTATGTGTTATCAAGTTAGGTACACTGACATTTTTGCTTATCTTCATCTGCCTTAATAAGCAGTACAGTTTATAAATTATCATTATTTTTCATTTTACTAATTTCTTTTGTCAAGTATATTGCAGGAACTTTGGAGATGATGCAGTGTGTAAATGCACTTGTTGAACAAGGATGAGGGCCCGAGTTAATTCTCAGAACCCAGATAAATGAGGGAGCAATAACATGCCTCTGTAATCCTGGCTAAACTCAGGACAGGTGGGAGGAAGAGATGAGATTCCTCAGAAGCCCACGGGTCACTGAGTCTGATGACAATTATATATATATATTAACATATACATACATTCATAATACATACAGTGACAAATAGACCTTGTCTCAAACAAGTGCAAGATGAGGACTGACATTGTCCTCTGACCTCCACACCTACACCTTGGGATCCATATGCCCACACTTACAAAAATAAATGAATGTGTGTGGATAGGTGTGCAGCACATGCAAACACACTTCTCAAAATGAAAATAAGAAGACTATTCGGGCCTCATAAATTCACTGGTAGTTTTCCATATCTTTCTGTTTTATGAAATAATTTAGCAGTAATTATCTGTTTCTTTAATATTTAATAAAATAAAAAATAAAGACCATCTAAACCAATGTTTTATTATTAATGTGGTCTTGAACTAACAATTCGATTTCTTTAATGTTTATAAGAATTGTGAACTATTTTCTCTCTCTTATTGACTCGAATTTAATAAATTTTACAATTTTACTTTTAATTATTTCTCTTATTTTTAAGATTGTAATATAAATTCATCATTTCCTGCTTCCATTACCTTCTTTCAAACCTTCCCATATACCCCTCCATGCTCCAAATGCATAGTCTTTATTGAAAACTAAGGAATGCTGAGAGCAGGAGACATAGTCTTCCTTGGGGAAAAGCACACCAATTGGTAAACCAGTGCCAAATAGTTAACCCTGAAAACATTAATATAAGAAACATTATACATACATAATACACATAAATGTAATTATTTCTAATTTCAAATAGCTTTTCTATTCAATGGTGTAAAGTTGTTCTTAATATACTTTTAATATTTTACATTCTTCAATAGCTACTCTTATATTCTTTTCACTTTTAATATATTTTGGTAGATAGGTAATGCTTTTTATTTGTTTTCTGTTTTAGTGAATCGATTTTTTTTCTTTTCTTTTTTTAAATTTTTCCATTCAAAAATTTCCACTTCCTCCCCTCCTTCCATTCCCCTCCCTATCCCCCACTCACCCTCCTCCCTCCCCCTCCAGTCTTAAGAGAGGGTAGGGTACCCTGCCCCTAGGGAAGTCCAAGGTCCTCCCCTTTCCATCCAGGCCTAGGAAGGTGTGTATCCAAACAGACTAGGGTCCCAAAAAGCCAGTACATACAGTAGAAAGTAGTCCCAGTGCCATTATCAATGGCTTCTCAGTCAGCCCCCATTGTCAGTCACATTCAGAGACTCCTGTTTGATCACATGCTCCTTCAGTCCCAGTCCAGCTGGATTTGGTGAGCTCCCATTAGATCAGGCACACTGTCTCAGTGGGTGGTCCAACCCCTCGCAGTCCTGACTTCCTTGCTCATCTCCCTCCTTCTGCTCTTCAACTGGACCTTGGGAGCTCAGTCCAGTGCTCTGATGTAGGTCTCTGTCTCTATCTCCATCCTTTGCCAGAGGAAGGTACTATGGTGATATTCGAGATAGTCATCAGTGTGATTATGGGGCAAAGCCAGTTCAGCCACCCTCTCCTCAACTGCCCAGGGGCCTAGCTGGAGACATCCCAAGGACACCTGGGATCCCCTCTAGAGCCAAGACTTTTGCCAACCCTAAAATATCCCTTAATTAAGATATCTGCTTCCCTGCTCCTATATCCATCCTTTCTCCATCTCAACCCTCCCACTCCCCCAAGCTATCCCAATCCTTCCCTTCTCCCTTCTCTCTTCCCGCTCCCCTTTCACCCACCCCACCCCTTCCCCCTACCCCACCCCCACCCCCACGCCCATGCTCCCAACTTTTGCCCAGTGATCTTGTCTGCTTCCAATTTCCAGGAGGATCTAAATATATTTTTCTTTGGGTTCACTTTGCTATTTGGCTTCTCTAGGCTTGGGAACTATAGGCTTAATGTCCTTTGTTTATGGCTAGAGTCCACTAATGAGTGAATATATACCACATTCATCT